>JAVUPR010000312.1:1847500-2057500 GCA_036785695.1 Gentiana straminea | reverse complement strand
TGCGATGTCCTGTAATTCAAATTTCCGACCGTCATTTCTTCTGCCATTCTGGCCGCATTTAATTATTGTTCAGCCTTATCTCTTTTCACTTGATACAAACATTAACTTGTCTTTTTTGTATCTTTGGACTTATCTCGGATATCATTACGTCTGAATCTTTGTGCCTAATATCCTTCAACTCTGATTTACTTCAGTTCCGAGTTTCTAATTCTTTAGATCTAATGTAGCTTTTGATCTAAATTTTCATTTTCTCTGATCCTTAATTTTTGTGAGATCATAGTTCACCATACTTAATATACTTGAAGTTTTCATCACATCACTTAAACTTCAAGCCTCTTACACAAGTATTATAAAACTATTCCAAGTCATCACATAATTACTTGGATATAACTTTATAACCTCGATTTAATCTTCAAATCTGAGTCTGTCCCCTTAGTCTTCAGTCTTCAATACTGAGTCTGGTCCCTCAGCATTCTGATCTTCAATAATGAGTTTGTTCCCTTACCCTTCAAAAAATCCTATGAGTCAGTCCAGCACTTCTAGAAACTTAATCATTGAAAGGTTTTAAGTCCGGATACCGACTATCTCCAATGATTGGATCCTATCTGATTATCTATTACATTTCTTAGTCTGATTAACCTATACAAGACCAGACTTCTAGATAAAACCTATACATTTCAGTTTGATTCCTATCATGTTTTCATTATAGCTAGTTTGACAATCATCAAAACTAAAATTTCCTAACAACAATGATAAGTTTTTTATGTAAGTTTCCATGAATTTTAAAGCTAATTTCTTTTGCAATGTTGATTTATTTTTCATATGCAGCCCTTAACTTTAAGTTGTAGCTCTTTAATGTCTCTAAAGCATATCATATTTTATTCATCCATATAACTTGTTTTTAACTAGTGTTACTTACATTTTTTCAATAATATATGTAAGACAACTTTTGTTGATGCTTTTTTTCCTTACGAGCATTGTGTTTTGCTCGCAAAATTTATCTTTATCATTTTTAGATAAAATTCAGGTTGATTGTAGCGTCGAAACGTGTCATCTAGATTTTGGAAGATTGTACCTTGTAATAGTTATGGAATTATTGTTTTGGGTTGTAGTATTTTGATGGAATATATGTAGTTTTAGGGACTGCACTCTTATTGTTTTGTGGTGATGTAACTAAAATGGACCGAACTGTGCGGTCGTTGTATAACTACTATCCCGAGATTGTAATAGTAATTATGTAGGACTTGTATCTTGTAGGTCTTAGACTTGTGAATCTTAGAACCTGCATCTTTTCTAGGCATGTTTGAACGTTTTAATGTTATGATTTTATTATACCACCCTTATATTATGCATGAGGCTTTGTATCTCGAAATGTACATATTTCGGGCATGATTGAATGAGACCCTATATTTGCTAGGATATTCGGGTCGTGGCTTTACAACTATACTCATCGTGTCAAACCTACTTCAAATTTACAAACTCAAGTTATGTCAAAAACTTGATATGCATATTGAACATACGCTCAATCACAACACCTTCGAACTCGAGTTAAACTCAAGTTTGTTTTGAGCTAAACAAAAATACGTGTGTTGGAGAATGGACGAATCTAAAAAGTCTTATATTGCAATTTGGCAAATTAGATAAAAGCAATATTTTAATCAAAACCACACTTTAAGCAAAAAATTCAACTATGATTCACAATTGCATAAATAAAATATAAAACATAAAAAGTATATCATGTAAGTCACATGTATGTCCCACGTATTTTAAATTAGAGGATACTCGCAAGCCTAACGAGTTGAGCACGAAGCTTGGACGAGATGGATTTCCTCACCTCACAACCTAAAAAAAATCTCGGTTGGGCCTATTTGTTGTTGCCTTGTGTGCCCGGCCCACACTTGAGGGAGCGTGTTAAAGTGTCGCATTGGGAACTTGGGGGAGATGGCTGGATTTGCGCACAATATGGGCTTGGGCCTATGTTTTCAGTGGTGAGTGGCGGAACAATTCAAAAAGTCGATAATAGTGTTTTTACATTTTTTATCTATAAAAACGCGTCGATTTTCGGATCTCAGTGGGGCGCGTGCGCACCCCCCCCCCCCCCATAAGCTTATAAGGGTCCGTCCGTCCCTGGTTGAGCATGTGAATGTTTAAGATTTGCTTATTTACCCGTCGAGTGGGGTTATAAATATATCGAACTAAATTCATCGAGAAAAAAGATCCCAAATTTAAAATACACCTAAACCGTTTGATTCGTTTCTCCCAAATATAAATTGTTATTTAAAGAACCATTTTCGCCTTGCAAAAAGAGAAGGGTACGTTGTTTTGAATATCTTCTGCAAAACCAACTATGCACAACATTGATTTTAGAATTTATGGAGAAAGTTATCCATCAAAATAGAATTTAATGAAAAAATAATGAATATCCTGTTGAAAAAAAATTACTAACACTTAAGGAAAAAGTCCGACAAAAACAATACTCTAAGGAACGCGATACGCGCTGTCTTTTAAGAAATATAACGCCCAACAATGTCACTAAGAAATCACACGAAAATCTCGCTCAGGATACAATAAAGATGTTTGATTCAGACGGTGACTCGTCTGATCAAACTAGAGGACACTCGAAAAAAGTTTTGATGATGCTTTCATACAAAATTGAATTTTCATGTATGCGAGTCGTATTATAGGACCAAAAAAGGGTACTGGTCATATCCGTTCGGAGAAGAGCTACACCACTTCACGGATACCTGAATTTGATTGTATCACTTCACATATGCATGAATTTGATTCACATCACTTCATAGGTGCACGTATCTGAATCCGAATCGCATCACATCCCAGATGCATGTATCAGAATCGCATCACTTTGCAGATGCATGTATCAGAATCGCATCACTTCACAGATGCATGTATCTGAACCGCATCATGTCACTTCGAACCTTGTTTTGTTACGGCAACTCGAATGCATACAATTACAATATATGTAATTTATGAAAATATATATAACAATTTTCCCCTATTTTTTTTCAAAAAGGTATTTAATATGTAAAAACAAATGAACGAAGCGGATGCATCACCAAAGTGACTGCCTACATATCATTGTGGGATCAAGCCATCGTAATTCATGCAGACACGGACTAAGCATCATCGAAGGAAATCATACATAAATGAAAGTAGCTTTTGGCTTTGAACTTCCACTTAGTGTAAATAACTCAAAGTTTCATCAGAGTGCTATGGTGAACGCATCTTGAACCAATGACCTCATTGTGATGTAACCGGAGTACCCACATACTATTCTGATAAACGAGTGTCTCTTTGTTCCAATGCATTAATGGCCATGCATTATATCCCGAAATTCATGAGTGCTCCAGAGACGGTCTATATCTCATAGAAAGCGGCATGACTTTCACACTCACATACGTAAGTCCATTTAAAGTGATACTGCGAGTCTTTTTCTCTGACAATAGGACTTATTAAGAACAATTTTCATCATTTACCATCCATTATTTACTCACACTAAAGATTTCATGAATGAGATTTATCAAATACTCTAGCGCCTCGTTCTAGTTAGACTTTAACTTGTTTGTACCCTTTGAACTTTGTTTATATTTCAAATCATAAGTTGGGTTCTTGTCAAAGCTAACTAATGTTGCATAGAGCTTAATCCCATTCCTTTCTTCTTTTTTTCATAATCATCTCTCTAGCCTGTCATTTCATCAAAAGATATGCTATGTTATTCTTTGACTATACATAATCAACAGAGATTACTCTTTGTTTAAGTAATCCACGAAGAGACTGATGTCTCAGCCTAAGATGTCATTGCTTACCAGTGTAAGTCTTACTTGCTACTGTTAATTTACAAAGTAGATTTGTTATCACAATGTATCATTACTGTTGGAGATGTTTTTTCCCACAAAGGAATATCAATAAATAAATTTCTCAGACATTCCGCTTCTTTACTTGCATATGCCTATGCAATAAATTCTGCTAACATAGTCAAATCCGAAACATAAGTTTGTTTCTTCGAACACCAAGATACATTTGCACCTCCTAAGGTAAAAATCCATCCGGTGGTGGATTTAAAATTTGATTATAGGTTATTTCAACTTGCATCACTGTACCCTTTCAAGTATAGCAGGAAACCCACAATAATGTAATATGTAATCAATTGTTCCTTTCAAGTATCTCAAAATTCTGGAGATCGCATTCCAATGTTCTTTTTCTAGATTACTAGTGAAAGAACACAATATACCAACTGCATATAGTCTATCAGGTCTTGTGCAATGCACAACATACGTATGACTTCCTATCACACTTGCATAATGTAATTGGTCATAGTATCTACCAATATTTTTCATTAAGTTGATACTAGGATCCATGGGTGCAGATGTGTGCTTATGGTCTATATGACCATACATTTTAAGGATATCTTCAATTTAATGAGATTGATTTAATGATATAAATGCATTTTTCCTCGTTATTTTGTTCCCTAAGATCACGTTTGCTTCTCCCAAATCTTTCATATCAAAGTTAGATTCAATAATTGCTTGGTATCTTTTATGGATTCCAAAATTGGACCAAAGATAAGCATATCTTCCACATATAAGCAAACAATAATGCATGCACCATTTCTATATGTTGAGTAGATACACTTATCAGCTTCATCGACTCTGAATCTATTTTCCAGCATTACGTTATTGGACTTTCCATGCCATTTGCATAGAGACTTGTTTGAGACCGTAAATAGATTTGACCAATTCGCAAACCTTTTGTTCTTGTCCCGGTAAAACAAATCCTCAGGTTGTTCCATATATACTTCTTCCTCCAAATCACCATTTAGAAAATCCATTTTCACATCCATTTGATGGACAACTAAATTGTGAATCGATGCAAGAAATAAAACACACGGATAGATAATATCCGTGGCACTGGAGTACATGTATCAAAATAATCTATGTCATAATGCTATAAAGCCTTTATCCACTAGGTGGGCTTTGTATTTATTAATGTAACTATATGCATTTAACTTCTTGAAGATCCATTTATAACCAATTGGTTTAGAACCACTATGTAAATCTACCAATTTTCATGTCTGGTTTGACATAATGGATCCCTTCTCAGAGAACCGTACGTGAGACTTCCGCCTCATACGGCTCCGTCCTGAGCTTCAGTCGTCGGCCTTGGCATTAGACCACTATCTATGCATGTATTTTAAGCCTGGACTCTCGAATCTTTTGCTTCTCGGGTAGTGGCGAACAATGGCGCTTGCGTTTCAACATTGATTGCTTCTTTCCAAAAAAACAACTTCACATGATGAAATGGCTTCTGAATATGTGACAAGATACTATCATCATTGATCATTAACTTGGTTTGGCGTGCAGTGTTATTTACATTATCTTCCAGTAAATATGTCACAAATTCAGGACCAATGGATTTTTCTGTCCTTTGTCTCTTACTTATCCTTGGCTCTAAATTTGATTGTTGGTCGACCGATGTATCATCAATAGATTCATCATGAACTCTCTTGGCAATGCTAGGAACTCTATTAATTCTAGATTGCACAGACGACGATTTATACAAATGTTCAAAAAATTATGCATTATTTGATTCAATCATTTCATAAGATTGTAATTTTATAAATCTATATGCGGTACTGTGTTTTGCATAACCAACAAATACACATTTATAAATTTTACTACCAAACTTAGTAATCTCATGTTGGTTTTCTTACGTAAGCAAGACATCTCCAAACATTTAGACGACTAATATTAGGTTTCCGATTAAACCACAACTCATAGTGGGTCTTACTAACCTTATTCTTAGGAATCCTATTAAGAATATAAGATGCACTTAAGAGTGCTTCACCCTACCATTGATCGAATAAACTAGAACTTATTAACATGCAATTTACCATATCTATTAAGGTTCGATTTTTCCGTTCTGCCACTCCATTCGATTCTAGTGAACACGGTGGAGTAAACTAATGGACAATACCATTTTCTTCACAAAAAATTATTAATTATGTTACTTGGTATTCTCCACCTCTGTAAAAACGTAAGACCTTAATTTTCCCGCTTCAATTGATTTTCAACTTCTGCTTTAAAAGTTATAAAATTTATTTAACACTTCATCTTTATTTTTCAGCAAAAAAATACACAGACATATTTTGAGAAATCATTTATACAGGTCACAAAATATTTATATCCTCCACGAGAAATGAAAATCAAAATTATTTGTGTGTATAAGACCAAGTAATTCAGATGTGCGCTATACAGTTTTATGTGCTTTACATGTCATTATTCCTTAAACACATATATCACATTTGTCAACATTATCATATGCGTATGTCGAAATAATGCCTAAGTTATGCATGTTTTTAACAGACTTGTAATTTACGTGTCTTAATCTAGGCCATAAAGATAAAGAATCAACAACATAAGCAAAGTTACTTTTAATTACATACATCTTAATCATTCCGTTACAAGAGTATCATTTACCAACAAATACATTGTTTTTAGATTCAATAAGATTATTGATCTGGATCTTAAACTGGTGTCCAATCTTACCGGCAGTGTACCGGGTCAAATTGTAGTCTAGTCTAGTGAACAAGGTCGTCTCCTCAGGGAAATAAAAATATAATTCAAAATGTGGTTAAACATCAATTAGCTGTTATTATCTTAATCTAAGTCGCAATCCTTATCATAAAGGTTTATTAATATGATACTAATGTAATAAATAAATAGATATATAAATAGTATATATATATATATAGATATATAGATACCAATATAATAAATGCTAATATAAATAGTTATACGAACTAACCAAGACAATATTATTGAACCATGATCTCTTTAATTTAATGGATGTGATCGAACTTCCTGTTTTAAGGTGTAATTGATTATGTGAAACGGTATACTCCTCAGCTAACAATTTCCCCTCTTACGAGTGCATGAATTTGTTCTATGTCTCCTCCTTGGTAAAACCTCAATTAAACCTAATGATTTGACATGATAATCTCTCGAGTATAAATATTCTGTCCCTGGATAAGAAAGAGGGTTCCGTTTGTCAGACGGCCAATTTTACCTTCCAGTCTTTCTACCATTTTCTCATATCCTAACGTCTCTGGTCAGTTCATGATTAGGTTATGTCTCTATCCATACTGGTTAATTACGTCAATACGGGCTGTCAATTAGTCCAAGTAGAAAAAGATTCATCATATTCAATTTTTAATCAAATTTTAACATAGTCATCATCCATTTCCCTAAAAGATCAAAATAGCTCAATTACATGTCTTGACTAGTTGTATAATTAGCCTATAGTCATTATTAATACTAATATAAAGATACTTATATAAATAAAAAAACATAATAACATTAGAATATTACCGATTACAGTTGTTGAAGTGTGCTTTTATCCTCTGAATGTAACAACAGCTATTAAATCAACAATCTTCGATAATTACTCTAAACATTACAATGATACTATAACTACTTTTTATGGCGAGAATGCCTACTTGAAATAATATTTACGAGAGATAAGATAATATATATATATATATATATATATATATATATATATATATATATATATATATATATATATATATATATATATATATATATATATATATAAATATATATATATATTGGTACGGTATTCTTCCTTCATAAATGAGGGCTATTTATAGGCTGAGTTTTCTGATCCGGCGTGCGCCGAGACTGATCCGGCGTGCGCCGAGACTGATCCGGCGTGCGCCGAGACTGATCCGGCGTGGGCCAGATTAACTGAATTTGAGTACTTCTTGTCAGACGCATGTGGAGTAACATGATTTAATCATCACATAATCCGGCGTGAACCGGCTTCTTCCGGCCTGCGCCGGATTTAACAAATATCAGCCACATGATCAGATTTTTATATTTTTCGATTCCAATTCTTCTACTTTGTATCACATAATACTTGCATAATTCAAAAAACAACAAAACCACAGGTAAATCTGATAACAAAAGTTATAAATTATACTACAACAGTTATTTGTAATTATTAGATTTTTATAAGTTATATTAATACTTTTTAAGATATTTAGATAAAATTATTTATAAAATGTTATAAAATGTTATAAATTTTAGTTATAAAGTTGACATATATCAACTACTCCCCACTTAGCTTTTGATCGTCCTCGAGCAAAATAAGCGATAATTTATATAATTACAATGAAAATAATGTAATTGTTTAGATTAGGTTACTAATTTAGTAAAATACTCTGTCAATATTATAATCATATTATTTTTGTCTTTCTTAAAAAAAATAAAAAGTGTGTATAGCTTATAAAATTAATTATCAAATATTATTTAGATGAAATTTTACATGCTTCACTTAATAAATATAAAATATTTTAGAAATACTTCTAATCGCCACTAATGAATATCCGGAATCAAAGACTAGGTCAAGTAGTTGGCAAAACGGTTTGTAATGTTCAGGCTCAGGGTGTTGGCTAATCGAAAGGATAAAAAGGAAAATCAAACGTACTTATACCTTCAACTCTTGATCAAAAATATCTTATTCGGTAACATCCTGATACTGTCTAATAAGCTCGCACCATTGCTTTAATGCACCGACTCTTAGTTCCGATGTCGTCACCGCTATCCATAAGTACATGCTAAACCTGCGGGATGCCAAGGGAATGTAGACCAAACCAGGCTAAGGGTCGGTTATAATGCGGTTTAAATACGATGGCTAGTTCGAGTGGGGTCTCGCCACTCTACAAGGCTGAGATGGGGACAAAAATGGAAATTATGTTCGGGTAGGCCATTTGGATATAGTTAAGTCAAAGTTATGCCAAAAATTGTCATTCCTAATCCGATTCCAGACTAATAATTTGTCTTGAAAGAAAGTTTTTCTAAAACATTAATTTATAAATATAAGTATACTTGTCTAATTCCATAAAAAAACTTATTTGATAAAAAATGTTTTAGTTATACATACTTAGAATTGTATTAAGATAAGCATATATAATATAATTATAATGTATCTAGTCTATTTTACTTAATTAGAAACTTATTCTTCCAAAAAAATATTACCTTTATTGTAATAATTATATATTATCATGTTTATTTCCTAAAGGATAATTAAACTACGTGTTTAAGTATTTGATATAATAACATCATTTTATTTACTAACCTAACTCTACTCCCCACTTACGAACTGTCATCGTCACGATGATAAGTGAGTGAAAAAAGTTGGGTAGAAAATAAAAGGAATTTTTATTTAATGTAATAACGAATTTGTCTAATAATCGTTTATAAAAGAAAATAATACAGAAAATCATAATCGTTTATGAAAGAAAACAAACATTAATACTATACAAGATATGAAAACATAATTAAACAAAGTTACTACTAGAAGCAAACTTTAACAACTTAAAGAAACTAATCAACTGAAGTGTTAAAGCTACTTATTCAAATCAACTAAACCCAGCAATGCTATCTCCTGACATTGCACACAAGTTAAACTACTCCTCTATTCTTCTGCTGTAGACGAACCACGTAATACATCTACTGGGAGTAATCCTAGATGAGGTTGACGAGATGGAAAAACCTCATCCGATGCGGATTTTGGAACT
The DNA here is from genome assembly GCA_036785695.1 of Gentiana straminea. NCBI lineage: Eukaryota > Viridiplantae > Streptophyta > Magnoliopsida > Gentianales > Gentianaceae > Gentiana > Gentiana straminea. Next base: position 2,047,881 of record JAVUPR010000312.1, on the reverse strand, counting down.
CCAACAAAACGTACACAGATCCTAGAGATTAACCATGCATAAGGCATCGGTTGACGAAAGTTTCGTCGACCGAGCGCAAAGTTGATGGCTGTCTTGTGAATTAAGACTCCCCAGTCAACAATAGCTCCAATTGTAATAGCATAAAGAAGCAACATCTCATCATCTGAAACTTCTGAAAAGTCCAATGTTGGAATAACTCGTGAATTTATAAAATGTTTCCAGGTTCGAAGATAAGGAAGCAAAGCTGAGGTTGACACATTACGATCACGGTTGTAATTCGGAAAGAGAATCTGAAAAGCTTCGGCACACTTATTAATAACACCATCAACAGTGTCCAAATGCCATTGCGATTCGTAATGACTATTCGGGGTAGTCTGGACAAGGGGTATATGAAAAACTTGATTTATGACAAAAGGAGTGAATGGTACAATACAACCATGAATACATACAAAACGAGTAGACTCTACAGAAATAGATTCTGACAACGCTGCATAAAATTCTCGGACCAGAGTAACATTGACCTTGCCCCTTGGTGTTCGAACAAAACGGTCCCATCCACCACCTTCGATACGCAGAAATCCCCACTCGTTCATTTTGGGAAAGTTAAGACCTTTTTCAAGCAAAATGGGGGACTGACTAAAGTTGGATAAATAACGGTCTTGAGCTGTTTGGTTCGGATAATCATTGGGATTGAAAAATAAGGGTTGATAATCCGGAATTTCAACATTTGGGTCTAACGGGGGAGAATAACTGTTAACTAATGGAGAAGAATGATTGGACATTTTGTATCGTATTGTACTAGACAGTAGAGGGGAGAAATCAAGGTTTACCAAATGAGAAGCTGGTGGGGTGCTATTTATAGCAAAAATTTCGAGCAGAAGAGGAAAAGATTTTTCCTGGCCCATAAATAGATATTCCGGCGTAAACCGGGATGTTCCGGCCTACGCCGGAAAATATTTATGGTCTGCAGAATTAATTACCCTATGATCTAGGCCGGTCAGGTCGGTGAAGGTCCGGCGTAAACCGGACAGTACCCGGCGTACGCCGGATTCACTGTTTACGAACGAGTTGATTTTGGGGGGTAAATGGCCAAAAAAAAAAATCGAACTTAAACAGAAATATAGGATATTGCAAATATAAAATTAAATTTTTATAAAATTTTCATCAAACAAATTATTACGAACGGGGATACTTATGAAAAAGTGCACTAACCACTGAGTGCAGCAACAAAATAAAACAAAATAATCGTCAAAGTAATATGCTAGTACCGAATTAACAAAGAAATGCAAATAGTTGTAACAATACCAATGTTTTCAAACGATAAAAGTTTAAGTAGCTTATTCAAAGTCTTCAAAAGACATGTCATGAGGTGGATGCGACATGGATTGAGTCGGTACTGCTTCAAAATCAGGAGCTGCAGTCGTGGTATGAAATGGAGCTTGCGAGCGCATGGTGGACATCGCAACCGAACTCTCTAAACCAAGTGAGCCAAAACCTGTAGTAACAGCTGAGACTGATGTGAATCCACCGAATCCTGAAGCGGCAGCTGTGACACCTGTAAACATACCACCTGACATACTAGCTTGGCCTGAAGATGCCTGAGTGTAAGAGTGAAAGGTAGGAGGCGGTGGGATAGGCTGGATCCAAGCAGGCAAAGTATAGGGGTTTGCCTGGCACTGAGGCAGATCGTCAGAGATTTGCTCATAGGCGGGGTCTAGACCTCTTAAGAAAGCCCGTTGTCCTCGAACTCCAACTCTAATGTCGTCTGCCCATTGCTTGACTCGCTCAAATCCTAACACCATATTGGCCTGACCTTGATTAATTGCACTGAGAATGGTATCAGACTGGTTATCTGATCGGCCTTTTCTAAGTGTCCAATCTCACCAGCAGTGTACCGGGTCAACTGTAGCCTAGAATTGGTGAGTCAAAGTCGTATCCCACAGGGAATCTGGTCGAGTACCAAAGTCGGTCTCGTCCCTAGTTCAGGCCAACACAAATATTGAAGACGGTGATTTGTCAGATCACCGGTTCTACAAACTAAATATGCACAAAACGAAAAGAGTTTAAAACTATATAAAAGAGATAGCCGAGCTATGATCCAATCGACTACTATCTAACCCTAACTCGTAACCAGAAGTGATTTCGATATACTCTAATGTTCTTGACATTGTTAAAGGATGTCGTCTCCTATTTCCGAAGCTAAGCGCCAATTTCAACAAACTAGTTTCCTATGTCGAATTCAACGAGTCCGGCGACCGGATTTAACGACTCAACACGGTCTACGCTCTATGAGACGCTCGACAAGTCGATACAAACCTCACAACGAAACCGAGTCGAACAACTCGGTCGGTTTTACACGGTGATCCTAAAACCCCTTTTCCCGTATCCTCTCGCAAAATACATATGTAAAGAAGACGCGTGAAATACGATTATCGAGTCGCGAGTTCAATAAAAGTCATTTACGAATAAGTTCTAGAACGATAACAACACCGAGAATCTAACAATCATAACATCAAAATACTTCAATCAACGAGCTAAGGATTCGATTTCATAGACTATCACATAACTCGACTATTGGAAAAACTAGCTACTCATCTTATCAACAAAAACAACAAGAAATCAACAATAAATATAACAAAAACAAAGATTGAAAGCAAGAAGAAGAAAGGTAAACAAAATACCAAATATATTATGCCGTAGAAAATCGATCCACCGAACGAAATCCCGTCAATAACGCGTCAAGCTATCTTCGAGAATCAACGGATTACAACAATCTACAACTAAACTATGCTAATATACCTATAAATCTAATCTAAGCTAAGAAAAACGCAGAAAAATGATGAAAAACGAGTTGGGGAAGAGGAAGTGTGGATCTAGATCCAAAATGGGGGTATTTATAGTGTTTTATGTGTTCTGGACGCTAGGCGTGCGCCTAGGAAAGTGCAGGCGCACGCCTAGCTCACCGAAATCACGTACTGAAACTTCTGGCCAAAATTGAGCGCTAGGCGTGCGCCTAGCATTTCTCGAAGCGCGCCTAGCCGACACACCTTCAGAAAAACAGCCATAACTTTGTCTGTAGACCTCCGATTTGAGTGATTCAAGATGCGTTGGAAAGCTCATTCAATTGTCTACAACTTTTATGAAGATGTCCAGCCCATAAAATGCCTCTAAGGTGGATAAAAATGCGGATCAATGGAAGGTATGGTTGTAGTACCACCGCGTTTTGATCCGTTTGAACGTTTAAGCTTCGGGCATATGTTCCAATCCTCGTAACTCGCCTTCCGGACATCTCAAACACCTAATTCCTGTACAAAATCACAACAAATACCATATATAATCCCTACAGGACACTAGGGTGACCGAGAATGTATAGTAAATTACACCGAAAAAGACCGAGAATCCCGGACTTTACGTCCTATACATCAAAATACAACTAAATGTCTCAGAAACATATAAAACGAGGTATAAACGGGGTATAATTACATAGTAAATGATACCAAATTTGACTCTCATCATTATCCCTATCCTGATTGTGTACAGGTTGTCTAGAGGAAGAACCGAATAGGGGTGGAACTCGAGTACGAGGGGGTGGTTGGTGCTGCTGACGGTTAGGGTTGTTATAGTCAAGCTTACCAGAAGGACGTGGAGCAAGTCTAGGGCCTATTATTGGGGCATCAGGAGAGACGATTCTGTCAGCGGGTAGGGCCGGGACTCTCGCCAACTGGCACAAGGCAGAAATAAGATTCGGAAAGGGCATGTTCCCTTGCGGAGTGCGGCCATGAGCAAAATCCCAAACCTTTGTATTGATAAACTTTCCTAGATTGACTGGGACATCATTAACTATAGCCCAAGCAGTAACTACATCATATCTGCCATAAGCACTAACATGCGTGGATGGACTAACATTATGGCCCAGAAACTGCTTAATGGCTCTAACATCCTTAATACAACCTCCGTACTTGAAACCTATTATCAACCCAAGTTGCAAGCGGATCAAAGGCTTGCCGAGCCTCATATGCTTTTTGTTGCAAAACACTAGGGCCGAATCAAATTCCAAACAGAATAAAAATCCTCTTCCCCAGGAACATCAGGTATGGCATAAAAGGCATTAATGACTGCTGGTGTGAAAGGAATGGTAGCAGTTCTAAGAGGAACAGAACTCAAAGGGCCATCATCTAGAGGTTCATGAGCAGAGATAACGGAATAGAACTCAGATACCATCGTGGCATTAACAGGGTCAACACGCTCGTGAGCAATTTCCATCCACCCTCTACTCTCAAAAATTGCTTTCAATTCAGGTCCTAAGGTAGTAAAATCTATGCCACGCTCTAGTAACACTGCGCATTTCGAAAAATATCTGTCATAAGCGGCTACGGCAGCAGGACTAGCAGTTTTCCTAAAGGATATAGCCTCTTTTTCCGGTGTTAGGGGCCTAGGCTCGTGCACAGGTGGTAAAACAGGTAGGTCGGATTTCCTTTTCTTAGTACCTTTTTTATGAGTAGACGATGATTCGGCCATCTACGAATGTGGTATTATTAACAACAAAATAAAACAACCATAAATTAACATTGATAAAATGATTAAAATAACAATTTAACATTGATAATGATTAAAAGAAAATAATTAAAATGATAATTAAATATAATAGATGATTACCTTGATATGGGAGAGATGTAGAAAAATAGTGAGATGGCCGGAAAAAATGTCAAATTCGCCGGAGTTGTTGTAGAGGTGAACTTATGTCAAACACCACGAAACTTTTTAGTTTAATGTATGAAATTATAGTGTTTTTGGTAGAAGAGGTGTTGAAATAAGAAAATTTAGAAAAGAAAAGAGGTAAAATTATGGTGTGAAGAGGTGGGGGAAAATGGGAGGGGGCGGCGGCTGTAAAAAGAAATTGGGGAAGAGGAAGAGAAAAGAAGAAGGAACCCGATAGGGTTATGTGTAATCAAATCCGGCGTAAACCGGATGAATCCAGCCTGCGTCGGGTTATTAAAATGCGTTTTATAAAATAAAAAAAAAAATTTATCCTAAGTTATATCATATATTTTATAAAATTCTTTTAAGATATTTTATAATAATAAAGAAAATTTCAAAACTTTCGATAATTATGTCGAGTTGAAACTTCTTATCCTTAGATCCTCAAGAGTTCTCTCATGTCGTTCTCTCAACCTTTCTCCAAGAAATGATGCATTTGAATTTTCTCTTTGATCTCCATCGGGATTTTCGGATAACCACTTAATCGTTCCCTTTTTTATGACATTCAAACATTCATCCTGGGATTTGGTTGTGTTTTCTGAACATCTTCCATTGTGTTCACTCTTTCCACAGATTCTACACCTCATTAGGAACTGTGCCCTTCTTTTCATTGCACTTCTTGATTGTCCATTGCATACTGCTTTCGTTCTAGCTTCGTTCAATAACTTCTTATTTGTTTTAAAAACTATATATTCTATCTTAAACGCGACATCTTTATCAAGACCTAATTTTATAAGTAACAGAAAAACTCCTATTCTATCTAGAAAAGACATCCAGTTCTTTAATGTCTATCCGGTAAAAGACTAATATTAATTAAAATGCATTTAAAAAGTAAATAGGAAAGATTGTACCCGTAATCAGCTGAGTTTGTAGCAAAACTTCTCTTTTTAATTTGTTGGAGGGTCGTTAAGATGCATAACTTCTCTTGTTAGAGGTATTCCTTCTTCTTCTACGAATAATTTCACTCTATGGCCATTGGCTATAAAAGTCGTGTTCCCATCAGTTAGATCTAAAGCTCCTGACTTGTAGATCTTTGTTACGTCATATGGACCTGTCCATCTTGATTTAAGCTTACCTGGAAACCACTTCAAACGTGAATTATATAAGAGTACTCGATCACCTACATGGAACTCACGACGATAGATTCTCTTATCATGAAAAGATTTCGTGCGTTCCTTGTAAATTCGAGCATTTTCGTAAGCATCGAGACGAAACTCATCCAGTTCTGTTAACGGAAGTAATCTATAATCACCAACAGCCTTAGGATCAAAATTTAGAAATTTAATAGCCCAAAAGGCTCGGTGTTCCAATTCAACAGGGAGATGACAAGATTTACCAAAAACTAATTTATAAGGAGAACAACCAATCGGTGTTTTAAAGGCAGTTCTGTATGCCCATAATGCATCATCTAGTCTTCCTGCCCTGTTTTTACGGTTTGAATCAATAGTTTTTTCAATGATCCTTTTTATTTCTCTATTAGATACTTCCACTTGTCCACTTGTTTGTGGATGATACGGTGTACCAAGTTTATGTTTTACACCATATTTCTCAATTATTTTTGTAAATGGACGGTTGCAAAAATGTGATCCTCGGTCACTAATGATAGCCCTAGGAGTGCCAAATCTCGAGAAAATATTCTTTTTAAGGAATTTTAACACTACTCTGGAATCATTAGTGGGAAGAGCTTCAGCCTCTACCCATTTGGATACATAATCGGCCATCACTAAGATGAATTTCTTACCAAATGATGGAGGAAAAGGGCCCATAAAATCAATGCCCCAGACATCAAACAGTTCACACTCCAATATAGGTTGGAGAGGCATCTCGTGCTTTTTAGAAATGTTTCCCCATTTTTGGCATGATTCACAAAACCGTGCAAAGTGGTGTGCATCTTTATAAAGTGTAGGCCAGAAAAAACCACATTGCAAAACTTTGTAAGCGGTTTTCCACCCTCCATGGTGGCCTCCAGCCTCACGATCATGGCAAAAGGATAAGATACTTGAAATTTCATTATCGGGCACGCACTTCCTTATTATGCCATCCGAACACTTTCGAAAAAGATCCGGTTTTTCCCTATAGTAAAATTTTAAATCATAAAAGAACTTCTTTTTCTGTTGCCATGTCCAATGAGATGGAATAAATTCACAGGTAAAGTAATTAACAATATTACCAAACCATGGCGAGCTCTCTTTGGGTGTATTACTAGTTTTAAGAAGTTGCATTCTTGGAGGAGCATCAATCATGAGGAGTTGTTCATCTGGAAATGAGTCTTTGATCTCCTGTCTCCTTCCTTCATCTTCTATAAACTCCATACGGATCAAATGGTCTGCTACTACATTCTCACTGCCCTTTTTATCTTTAATTTCAATGTCAAATTCTTGAAGTAACAGAATCCATCTAAGAAGACGAGGCTTCGCATCCTTCTTACTTAACAAGTACTTTAATGCCGAATGATCGGTATAAACAATGACTTTAGAACCAATGAGATAAGATCGAAATTTGTCTAAAGCAAAGATTACAGCGAGTAGTTCTTTCTCTGTTGTTGCATAGTTAAGCTGAGTTGTGCTTAAAGTATAGGATGCATAGTAGATTGCCTTAAGTATTTTATTATGGCGCTGACCTAGAACAGCTCCGACGGCCAGATCACTTGCATCACACATAAGTTCAAAGGGTAAGTTCCAATCTGGTGCTACTAGTACTGGTGCAGTTATCAGCCGTGCCTTCAAAGCTTTAAATGCCTCTATACATTTGTCATCAAACTTAAATGGCACTTCTTTTTCAAGCAAATGACTGAGAGGTTTCGCTATGCGTGAAAAATCTGCAATAAATCTTCTATAGAAACCAACATGTCCAAGAAATCCTCTCAGAGTTTTCAGATTTACTGGTGGGGGTAACTTTTTAATTACTTCGACTTTTGCTTTATCTACCTCAACACCTTCTTCAGAAATTTTATGACCTAAAACAATACCATCGGATACCATTAGATGGCACTTCTCCCAGTTTAAAACTAAGTTTGTGTCTTCACAGCGTTTTAGTACACGTTCTAAGTGTGAGAGACATTCTCCAAAAGAATCTCCAAAAACGCTAAAGTCATCCATAAAGATTTCTAAAAACTTTTCTACCATATCTGAAAATATTGCTATCATGCATCTCTGAAACGTAGCTGGTGCGTTACACAATCCAAACGGCATTCTTTTATAAGCAAAAGTTCCATATGGACAAGGGAAAGTTGTTTTCTCTCTATCTCCTGCTGCAATAAATATTTGTAAATAGCCTGAATAGCCATCTAAGAAACAATAAAATTTATGTCCACTTAACCGTTCCAACATATGTACTGTGAATGGAAGCGGATGGTGGTCTTTCTTAGTATGCTCATTCAGTTTGCGAAAATCATTGCTCATTCGATATCATGTGACTTCCCTTGTTGGAATCCATTCATGCTTGTCATTTTCCTTTATCGTGAATTCACCCTTCTTTGGTACTACTTGGGTGGGACTTACCCATTCACTGTCTGATATGGGAAAGATTATTCCCATCTCCAGTAGTTTAATAACTTCTTTCTTGATCACTTTTTGCATATTCGGGTTGAGGCGGCGTTGTGGCTGGATATACGGTTTGGCTCCTTCAATCAAGATGATCTTGTGTACACAAATCTCGGGACTTATTCCTTGAATATCTGCCACTGTCCATCCAAACGCTTTCTTATGTTGCCTCAACATTTCTCAACAATTGATATTCCTGTTACTTGGTTAATGATGATGAAATAATAACATGAAGTAAATTATCAGCTTCAAGAAAGGCATATTTGAGATTGGAAGGGAGAGGTTTTAATTCCAGATTCCTTGGTGGCTCCTCTACCGAAGGTTTCAATACTGGGCCATCCGGTTCTAAATCCAAATAACGATGCCATGGTCGTTTCTTAATAGAACTTCCGGTGTCGAGATAAAAAATGACTTCTTTCATTTCCTGGTTATTTCCTTCATAGATGGATAAGGCTAAACATTCTTCGAGCTTATCTTCAAAAAAACGCAATTCAGCATGATCCATATAAATGGAAGATATAGTATCTATGAATGAACATGATTCATGTGATTTTTATGGATGTTTCATAGCCTTAAAGATATTAAAAGAGACCTCATCTTCATTGACTCTTAAAATTAATTCACCTTTTTGGACATCGATAAGGGTTCTTCTTGTAGCTAGAAATGGTCGACCTAGAATAAGAGGTGCTGAAAATCCTTCTTCCATTTCCATGACTACAAAGTCGACTGGAAAGTAAAACTTATCTATCTTAACCAATACATCTTCGATGACTCATTTAGGACGTTTAATAGATCTATCTGCCATCTGGAGAGTCATCTCGTTGTTTTTAAGTTTTCCTATTCCGAGTTCCTATAATCCTTATAAGACATGAGATTAATGTTGGCTCCGAGATCACAGAGCACCTTCTTAAACAAAAAACCCCCAATCTCACATGGGATGGTAAAACTACCGGGGTCTTTTAGTTTAGGCGGAAGCTTGTGTTGTAATACTGCGGAATGTTCTCATATTCTTCTAAACGTTTTTTGTTCGACAGGATATCCTTAAGAAACTTGCCATAAGTGGGCATATTGATTAGTGCTTCAATGACAGGGATTTTGACATTAAGATGACGAAATGTATCAAGGAAACGTGCATATTTCTTATCATTTTTCAACTTTTTAATTTGATCCCTGGGTGGGTAAGGTAAAGACTCAAGGTCAATAATTTGAGGGTTTGGAGTCATGCCTTCCTTACCTTTTTCCTTAGATGGTGATGCTTCCTTAAATGTTTGAGCATTTGGTGGTCGCCATGTGTCATAATCCTGCACTGCTTTCTCTGAAATTTGTCCTGAGTTCCTATTCATTTGTTCTGTTGGTTGAGTGTTGCTACTCCCTACTTGTACTGTACTATCAGTAACCTCGTCCTTTCTGATATGTTCATTAAATAAGGTCCGTAAATCGCTAGCCCTTGGATTTGTCAATATTCTCGGGACTTTGATCCATTCCTTTTCTTCTCTTTCGGCTTCAACATGCTTATCATGACTTAAGAAATCATTAATGATTTCTTCTTCTTCTTTACTGAATTCTGGTTCGTCCTTGTGTTCCAAGTCCTTTTCGAATTTATCATCCAAATCATCTTCTACATTGTTTCCGGAGTTTTCTACCCCGTTACTTCCACATACCCTTCCACTTCGGGTAATAACAGCATTCACCTCTCTCGGGTTTCTTTCGGTATTACTAGGTAATCCTCCTGGAGGTCTACTCTTCTTTCGTTCTCCTTCCCTACTCAAGTGATCTTCCATATTTCGTACAGATGCCTCTATAGTTCTCATCCTTGTATCATGTCCACTCATGGATGTTTTTAAGGTACTCATATCCTTAGTGACTGTACTTATAGAAGTCATCATGGTTTCCATATTCTGAGCTTGAGTAGACATCACACCCATCATATTTTCCATTAATTTTTCCCACTTATCAACTCCTTCTACGGGCTAAGTTGAACTTTGAGTAACCGGTATACTTTGAGTGGTGTGTTGTGGGTATGATCTGGGTGGTGATTGATGGTTTTGGTTTGAAGAATCTTCCTGGTAACTTTGGTTTTGAACATTAGCATTGTACGAGCTTTTGTACTGAGTTGGATAGGGTGGTTGTCCTTGCTTACTTGGGTTTTCAGACCAACGAAAGGTAGGATGGTCTCTTTTAATGGCATTGAATGAGTTTGAATAGGCATTATTCAAATTCCTATGTTGTTGCAAAAAACTTACTTCTTCCCTCGAATATCCTTCGGATTCTTCCATTCCGTTGGTATCATTTGGATATTCATTCGACAACTTTCCTTCCGAGCTTAGGTTCTTGTTTCCTTGCAAGCCATCAAACTTTCTACTAAGATTTTCCAAGTGTGCTAAAACTTCTGAGTTTGATGTAGACTCACCTACAAATGCTACTTTCCTCGTGCTAGAGCCGGTTTCCCACATTCGGTTATTCTTAGAAATTTTCTCAATAGCATCGTAAACAACTTGTGCTTCACTCATCATTAAAGAACCCCCACATGCATGATCAACATCAGCACGTGAGTCCTTTTTTAATTTACGACAGAAAAGTTGAATTTGCATGTCCAGAGAGTAACTATGATTGGGACAGGCTCTTAACAGTTTTTTAAATCTTTCCCACGCATTTCCAAGTGTTTCCTCGGATCCTTGTCTAAAATTAGCAATTTCGACCTTCAACTCCAAATTCCTACCCGGAGTAAAATATTGTTTTAGAAACTCGCTTTGAATGTCCCGCCAATATTGCCACTTTGTCAACGAATGATGCTGGGAGTGACATAAACCAGCTCTCTTTGCCCTTCCTTTTAGAGAAAAAGGAAACATTGACATTCTTGTCAATTCTCGACGAGCACCTTGACTTTTGGCCGTGTTACACGCTCTTCAAAAAGATATAGTGTGATGATGCGGATCTTCGTCATCCTCACCTAGAATTGGGCTCTCGTGTCAATTAAGCCAAAAAGATGGGATTTTATTTCAAAATTATTTGCTCCATCGGTGGGTAAACGAATTGGATTGTTAGTTTCATTTCTTCTCAAGGTCTGATCACAAATAGGCCTTGGGTTTGGTGGGTTATTATTATGATGATTATTCTGGTTTCGGTTCTGGTTATTCCGATTATTGGGATTCTGGTTGTTGGGATTTGGTGGTGGAGGAAGATTTTGTAATGGTGGATTAGGATTATTGAGATTTTGTCCATGTCCTGGGGCATGAGCAAGCCCTTGTTCAGGTGTTCACTGGCCTCGGCCATTTCCGTACCTCGAGTTGATGATTCCTGGGGAGATCTGTCTCCAAGATGTCCTTGGCTGGTTTGACCACGTCTATTCTCCCCTCTTAACTGCCTTTCGTAAGTATTTATATCAAGCTTATAAGGAGTGAGTGGGGTCTTACCGCTTCGGGTCATCAACTACAAAAATGGAAAACAACACGAAAACAATAAAAATAACACGTGGCTACTTACCAATGAGGTAAGTACCAAAAACAAAAAATAGAAATGTGATTTAAGAAAAGTGTTGACTTATCCTCAAGAATTTTGAACTAATGCAAGTAGTAACCATAGACAAAATGAATTAACGTCGTTTCCCCGGCAACGGCGCCAAAAACTTGATCTGGATCTTAAACTGGTGTCCAATCTTACCGGCAGTGTACCGGGTCAAATTGTAGTCTAGTCTAGTGAACAAGGTCGTCTCCTCAGGGAAATGAAAATATAATTCAAAATGTGGTTAAACACCAATTAGCTGTTATTATCTTAATCTAAGTCGCAATCCTTATCATAAAGGTTTATTAATATGATACTTCGGAATAACCGGAACCGAAACCAGAATAATCATCATTACAAAATCTGACAAAATCTCTTTTTCTGTCTCGAATGATACATGGACAAAATCTCAATTCGGTAATTGTTGTCCAGCGCCACCCATAACTCTTTTTCTGTCTCGAATGTCCATTGTATACTGAATCTGACAATGCATTTAGAATGTGTCCCATGCACATGAAATCGTCATTCTTACACTTCTGCTTCAGTTCCTGCAATTCCTTCTTGAGTTCATCAGGATCATGTTCATTTTCTTCTGATATTGGTGCAAGTTCATCACTCAAAATGTATGACAACTTGATCTCTATCAAGAAAAACAAAACTTTCTCTTGCCAACGAGTGAAATTGTGCCCATCAAAATGATCAAGACGAACCAATACTTCATTTATGACTTGGAACGAAGGTGCCACATAGTCATTCAATGTCATATTCTTAAACGAAGACATCTCTTAAAACTGTTAGAAAAATTAATACTTAGGAAAATGACCGACAAAAACAATACTCCAAGGCACACGATATGCGTTGTCTTATATGAGAGGTTTCGCCCGACAATATCATTTGGGAATCACACAAAAATCTCTCTCAAGATACAATGGAGATGTTTTGATTCAGACGGTGACCCGTCTGATCAAACCAGAGGACACTCGAAAAAATTTATGATGATACTTTCAGAAAAAAAAATTTTGAATTTTCATATATGCAATGAGTCGTATTTATAGGACAAAAAAGGGTACTGGTCATATCCGTTCGGAGATACATGCATTCGGATGAAGAGCTATACCACTTCACACATACATGAATTCAATTGTATCACTTACAGATGCATGAATTTGATTCGCATCACTTCATAGTCGGATGTATCCGAATCGCATCACTTCACACATGCATGTATCTAAATCGCATCACTTCGCAGATGCATGTGTCCGAATCGCATCACTTCACAGATGCATGTATCTGAACCGCATCACTTCACTTCGAACCCTGTTTTGTTACGGCAACTCGAATACATTCGATAACAAAATATATAATTTATGAAAAAATATCTAACTTATCCCACCTTAGTTTTTAAAACCTTCCTCTTATTGTACTTTCTGTTGTTTTGACTCGCACGCAATAAACAGTTGCGTTGGTTTCTAGAAAAAAAGGTTATAATGCATGTCATTTAATATAACGGTTGTATTCTAAAATTTCATTTCTGATTCAGTACTTTAGGCTGTTAACGAACATACCCATATGCAAACAAAAATTCGGGTTCGGCTCGTATAAGTTCAATCCCCATACATTTGATACTTACCAAAAACTTGAAGGACCACCCTGCAAAATAAAAGAAGGCATCTTTGCTTACGCCAAATCACCCTCCCCAGACTCTCAATTCTACACAAGACAAGAAGAAACCTCTTCTCCTCCAATCTCCCTCCTTTCCCTTTCACACATCAATGGCTTTCTCTCAGCAGCCCCCGTACCAACAGCACCGTCAAGAACAGCCTCCGAATCTCATAAAGTAAGAACTTCCCCCCCAAAATTCCAATTTTCGAATTTTAATTTGCATCAGGTTTTCGTCAATTGCCAATTGCCCTTTTGATTATACTAATTTTCTTGTTTTTTCCACTTACTTCAACAGGGGCAATTATGGGAACACGGATTACAAGATTCCGCTTCCGGCTGCCTTCCTCAACCTCTCTGCTCTCCCCGATGAAACCCACCATCCACCTTATATCCCTCCTCCTTGTAATTATATCTTCCCCTAAATATTTATTAGGGTTTCGTTTATTTTCAAAATTTTGATTTTTATTATTTGATTTGGCCTAGTTCAAGTGATGAATTTGGAACCAGCACCGGTGGAGCAATTGGGTGGCGGTGGTGGGTTGAGTTTGCAGTGGAACTATGGGTTCGAGCCTAAGAAAGAGCTTCCAAAAGAGCAAGACTTTTTGGAGGAGGATAGATCCAATAACTATGCGAGGAGTAATTCACAGATGTCATCTGTGGATTTATTGCAGGCCCGAACCGTGTCCACCGGGTTGGGATTGTCACTGGCTAATAATTACAGTACTGGCCGGTTGGCTAATTCAGGGGACTTTATTTTGCCTGTAGCTGATGAGCTTAATCGCGAGCTTCAGAGACATGATGATGATGTTTCTAGTTACCTTAAAATTCAGGTTTATTTCTCACCCTTTTGCAAGAAAGTTGTGTTTTTTCTATACGCTTTTAAGGTGTTGTGATTTTCCTTATCGATTAGCCTTTAAATGCTATTAGTTGATTTGATGTGGTTTTGGGTTGTGATTATCCTTATCGGTTTATCTTTAAATGCTATGAGTTGATTTAATGTGGGCTGAGTTAGGAAATTTTCCTTGTAGGTTTATTTGGTATGATTGGCAAGTTCTTGTAGTTTAAACAATCAGATTCCCAAATAAATGGAGTTAATTTTTATGATTTGATGGGGGTGTTAGGGAAGTTTTTGTCTTGGTGGCACACCGTTTAACCCGAATTTTTATCTACTGACATAAGATTTGGGTGATTTATGGATGAAAAAATAGTTTCCTGTTTTGGGTTTTAATGGTATTAGGTTTCATGCTTCACTATTTTGCTCTTGATCCGTGCCGTGTCATGTTGTGTGCTTATCTATGCTATCTTATAAACAAGTATTTTGTTTTTTAATCTTCCATATTGCCTATTAGCTGCTGGTTACATTTGCTTCGGACGAGCAGTTTTCCTGAACTTCTTTTGGTAAACAAGGGGTGGCCATGACATGTACACTGTTTTTGTTTTCACGATAAACAATAGGGCCTACTTCATGTTTTTTTTTTCTTTTATTTTGTAATTTACACTGTCTCAACGGTTGGAGTCACTGCTATAGGGTTATTATGCTATGGTGTCACACATTGACATGCTATCTACACGTCTAATACCGATCTAGGAAGTTTTATGCATTTCTCGCTTTCAAAAGTGGCAGCTTTTAATTTGATGTTATATACTGTTTCTCATGGCTTAATCCTCAACTTGCTACTCTTTATGCTTTGAAAGAGTGAGAATTTGAAACAACTTCTATTGGAGAAGCTTCAGGCTAATCAGTTGAAGACTCTGTCATACGTCGAGGAAAGAGTGCAGCAGAAACTTCGGGAGAAAGAAACAGAGGTGGAAACTTTCAAGCAAAAGAATTTCGAGCTTGAAATGAGAATGGAAAAACTGGCTCTTGAGGCAGCTGCTTGCCAACAACGGGCCCAATACAATGAAACAATGATTAACAACCTTAAGTTTAAACTCCACATGGCTTTAGCTCAAAATAGGGATGAAGGTTGTGGAGACAGCGAGGTTGATGACTCAGCGTCTTGTTGCAATGGTCGTATGTTCCCCAACGACGGCATCAGCATTGGCATGAAGGAGTGTATGAGTTGCAAGGTTTGTAGAATCAACAAACTTTGCATACTTGTGTTACCCTGTAAGCATCTTTGCCTGTGTAAAGAATGTGACAGTAAGCTTAGTAGTTGTCCCTTGTGTCACGCCCCAAAGTATATAGGACTCGAGGTTTATATGTGACGGGATATCACATAGAGAGAACCCGAATGTAAAACCTTCATTTGACATTGTTTACAGTGACTGGCTCATGGTTTTCATGTGCTACTGCATAAACACCTTAGATTCATACTGAATGTTGTTGTGACTTTTACCTTTTCAGGTCTATTTCTTTCAGATACTTTGCCTTGTACAATACATGATAGCCCATAATACCTTGTAGTGCAAGTTATTTCTGTTGATTGTTCTGGGCCGGCCCTCTAAGATGAGGGGCCCAAGGCCGACCAATAAAACAGGCCCTTGTAAATATTCGGTATGTCGGTTTTATAATATGAACTTATATGATGTGTACGTTGACTAATTATTTACATAACAATAGTACAAATTACATTTCAATCAAAAGTTTAAGTATTAATGTAATAGTACTAGTAACACAGTAGGTAGATAATGTAGTAGAGTCGGTTGTAATAAACGTTGTATTTAACTTTTAAGATAAAATTAGACAACAAAATGCGTTCTGTTGCGAAAATGATATGTCTACTTTATATCTACATAAAAGATCCAAACTAGAAAACCCAACAAACTAGAAAACCTCGTCCGCCGATCGTGAATTATGTACTTTTTATGTAAACTAAATGGTATAAACATATGAATTTTTTTTTTTTTTTAAGGTCGTGTTTTGTTGAATATTTAGTTGAATTTTTTAATAACAATTTACAAAAACGGGGACTAAAATGTTTCGATTTTTCGAGTGCCTAGGCCTTGGCCACTTTGGTCTTGGGCCGGCCTTGTGATTGTTGGATTTTTATGCCCATGTTGAAAGATCCAGAAGCTGCATTAAGTGTATTTCAATGAAATACACAGATGAAAATAAGTGTAGGCCCTAAGTACTTCATAGTTCATACGGCCCTAAGTTGCAATCCGATTTATCAAGCCATGGAAATGGAGGCACTAGTCCTAGGTAGTCAATTAAGATATTATTTTGGTGGTATGTGCATGTGAGTATTCTCTTCGCCGTAGAGAATCGATCCTTAAGAACTTATTAGCGTTTTGAGCAGGCATTGTAACGTTCTTACCAACGTTCTTAGATTGGATTATCTAGGCTCGTTGTATTCAGTTCGAATTGATCCTTTCAGTCGATCATTAGACGAAGGCTCGATTTGATTCTTCCAAGAATCACATGAACATGCTTTCTAATTCTCGGCCTAAGAGGAATATTTGAATTTGTTGATTTCATGTTGTCAGTTCACTTAACATGTTTGTTTTCAACCTATTAAGGTTTTTAAGTGGCTTAAACATACATATTTTTTCTTTATACCATTTCCTTATATGATCAAACCTATTAGCATGATTTCTATCCCATAGAACATAATCACATAATATCATCCTAAGAACATGATTTTCTATACCACATAGCAAGTATATATAATCCAACACATAACTGACGATACAGGGTTTCACTCCCTACTCGTGTCGATGCCCAGACTCGGGGCTACGACGATCGACCATTGAGCAGTGTAGGACAATAATTCCTAGAGTCGAGTACCGCAGGTCGGCAACATCGACATGGAGGACAGAGTCCGCACCAGCTGTCCAGGCCCATTAACAGTGATAACTTGGGCAAGGGTTAAGGCCCATTAAAGGGTAAATATGACAATAACATAAGCCGACTTAGTATTAGGGTTAGGGCAAGTGTTGTCATTATAAATACCTCATTCCAGGAACTACGTAAGGATTGATTCCTGGAACCTAACAGGATACGTAGGCAATCTAAGATACAGTCTTAGACCCAGCCGCAAATACTAAAATCCACCACCTCATACTCTTTAGGCATTAGGGTTTTGTGTGTGTTCATCACTAGATTCAATTAGGGCCCGGATTATTCAAGGGGACACAATTTGTCATCGTCATTTGGCACTAGAAGGAGGGCCTTCTATTGATTGAATACACCAAGATCACGATGCCTCCCTGAAAAGCAGCACCAAAGCTACATATCAAGGCTCACAGATTAACGAGCCGCTAGATCCCGAGACGCAAGGAGAAAAAGATCCAATCTTGGATCTTGTACTTGAGGATCCTCAGCATGAAAAGCAAGATCCTATATGAAAACCCCCAGCAAGAAAAGCAAGGTCTTGCTTCAGAACACCGAGCGCTTGTGGATCAATTAGTAAGGGCGGACCTGGAATTAATGTCCAGGATTATAGCAGATGCGGTTATGGCGCAAAAACAGGCACTCGGCGGTCCATAAAGACGCTGCAGCAGCCGGCAGCCAGAGAGACGTCGTGGCAGATGGCGGTCTGAAGGATGCCGCAGAAAAGCCTAAACAAACTCCTAGAGACGAAGTCAGTGCGTCCTCTAGCTCAGTGGAGAGAAAGAGGCGCGAGATCCAGCAGAAGCAGCAGAAAATGGATGAAGACAGCGTCATGGAGGAACTGGATGTAATCCTGGGAAAGAATCAGGTTTCGCTGTGGTTAGAGTCTCCCTTCACCAAGGAGATCGAGAGTTTCCCTAAACCCAAGGGGTTTAAGATACCGAAGATAGAGCCATACGATGGTACCACCGACCCAGAGGACCATCTGCATAGGTATCTGTCTCAGATGAGATTAGATGGCGCACCCGATGCGATGCGATGTCGGGCGTTCGAGACGCTTCTCGTAGGTCGAGCCAGGGAATGGTTTACCAAGCTACGGCCTAGGTCGATCTCCAGTTTTGCCATGTTAGGCCGCAAGTTTCGGGATGCGTTCATCGTCAACAAGAAGTTTCATTTAAGTGCCACGCACCTCATGAATATGAGGCAGCAAAGGGATGAAGCAGTGTTGGATTATTTGAAGAGATTTAATCTCGAGGCCATGCAGGTCAAGGATGCAGATGATCGACTTCTGATCACGTTGTTCGTGGGGAGACTGCGTAATACGAAGTTATACATGAAGTTGAGCAGAGATGTCACCCGCACCATGGACGAATGTGTTAACGTGGTACACCGATTCTGTCAAGGGGAAGAGGCAGTGCGAAGGCACACCTAATCCGACTGGATGGATTCCAAGAAGGACAATTGAGGTCCGAACCGGAATCAATCCAAGAGACAGGATGTCGAGAGTAAGCCCTCAGTTTGGGATCGTATCGAGACACCCGCCTCAGACCGTGGGGGCAAGAAGGGACCCACGCGTGATAAGGATTTTATTCCGCTTAATCGATCTCGAGCCGAGGTGTTATCGATCATGCTCTCGAAGAACATAGCAAGAAAACCACCACCGTTGAAGAAACATCGAGAAAAGAGGAATGCAAGCAAGTACTGCGAGTTTCATGAAGACATAGGTCACACAACAGAAGATTGTCATGACCTGAAAAAAGACATTGACATCTGCATCCAGGAATGGAAGCTAGATGAAGTGGTCGACAGATCCCGGTATGATGGGCCCAAGGGGCGTGGAGAATATAAAAGGAAGAACTCCGATCAAGATAGGGGTCGAGGCCGAGACACTCAGGGACGGAGAGATCGATCACCTCAGAGGAATCGATCTCCAGGTCGGGATGGAAATAACAGAGACAACTTTGGTCGAGACAGATACGACGATAATCGACCAAACAGTTATGTTAATACGATCTTTGGGCCTGGGGAGAGTGGCAAAGACCAATTCAGTCAAGAGCCAGCTGGTAGCTCGAGAGAGCGCAAGCAGCTCAGATTTACGACAGAAGTTGGGTATGGACCCTGCGATGATATCCCCAAGTCCAGGAGTCACAGTGAAGGGTTGGTTATCGAGGCTGTGATCAGTCGAGCCCGTATATCGAGAGTCTGCATCGATAACGGCAGCGCAGTAAACATCTTGTATTACTCAGTGTTTCAGGCGATGAAGTTGAAAGAGAAAGACTTGGCTCCTATAGCGTCTCCATTGTTTGGGTTCACAGGGCAAGCAGTTCATCCAATGGGATCGATAAAGCTACTCACGACAGTTGGGGACGGCGAGAAAGGAAGGACCCTCGAATTGAGCTATGTAGTGGTCAAAGCTCCCTCTGCTTACAATGTTATTCTAGGGCGACCTGCGCTCTTCGACCTTCGTGCTATCATTTCAACGTTCCACAACAACATGAAATTTCCCACCAGGAACGGTTCCCACGAGGTAAAGGGAGATGTTGAAGCAGCACGGAGTTGTAACTCCGTTGTCATGAATGGGAAGATGGCAGTTCAGCAAATCTTGGTCGAGGAACTGATTCCAGAGGAAGAGGAGGAAAAGAACTGGGTCTCCAGTGATGCAGTTGAGAATGTTCGACTTTGGGAAGGAGAAGACGATCAGTGTGTGCAGGTCGGGGTTTGGATCCCAGCAACAGAGAAACAACTGCTCATCGAGTTGTTAATCGAGTTCAGAGATGTCTTTACCTGGAAGGCCACCGACATGCCAGGGCTATCTACAGACATCGCAGTCCATAAGCTCGAAATTGACCAGGCTAAGAAGCCAGTCAAACAGAAGAAGAGAAACTTTGCGTTTGATCGGCTTGAGGTTATAGAGTTGGAAGTCGGTAAGCTACTAGCGGCCCAGATAGTGAGAGAAGTATTCTATCCAGAGTGGCTAGCTAACCCGGTATTAGTCAAGAAACCCGATGGTAGTTGGCGTATGTGTGTAGACTTCACTGACTTGAACAAAGCATGCCCGAAAGACTCATACCCATTGCCAAAAATCGACAGGTTAGTAGATTTCACCATCGATTCTGAAGTGTTTGGTTTTTTAGATGCGTATAAAGGATACCACCAGATTCTAATGGATCCTCGTGACGCTGAGAAAATAGCTTTTATCAAGGAATTTGGCACTTTCTGTTACATAACCATGCCATTCGGATTGAAGAATGCTGGGGCTACGTATCAGATGGCAGTCAATAAGATCTTCGCAAAGCAAATTGGTATATGCATGGAGGTGTATGTAGACGCTTGCTCATCAAGAGTCGATCTATGAAGCAATACTTGGCCGACGCTCGAGAGGTTTTTGAAGTGTTGAGGGAAACACAGATGAGGTTAAATCCGAAGAAGTGCACCTTTGGGGTCAGGTCGGGTAAGTTCTTGGGGTATATGATTTCGAAGGACGGGATTCGAGCGAACCCGGATAAAATCGACACGTTGAAGAATATGCCCACTCCCCGGAATACAAAGGAAGTACAAAGGCTTACGGGGTGGATGGCCGCCCTCAACAGATTCTTGTCGAGATCCGTGCAACGCGCACTACCATTCTTCAAGATTCTACGCAAGGCCAGTCCCTTCCATTGGGATAATGAATGCTAGACAGCCTTCGAGGAGTTGAAAGCTTATTTATCAGAGTTACCCACCCTCACTTCACCTCGAGAAAGGGAAAGGTTGCTAGTTTATTTGGCAGTATGCGAGGAAGCAGTGAGTGCGGTTCTAGTCAGAGAAGGGGTACATAGCCAGATGCCTATATATTTTATCAGCAAAGCGTTACATGGCCCCGAAATCCGGTACTCACCAGCTGAGAAGTTAGCGTTATGTCTTGTTCATGCCTCGAGAAAGTTGAGGCCTTATTTCCAAGCTCATCCTATTGTGGTAGTCACGGACCAACCACTGAAGCAGATTTTAGCGAAGCCCGACACCTCAGGTCGACTGGCGAAATGGGTAGTAGAAATGGAAAAGTATGATTTCGAGTTCGTCCCTCTAACTGCGATAAAAGCTCAAGCCTTGGCGGATTTTTTAGCTGAAGGGATTTCCATCCAACTCGACCAGGAGAAACAGAGTCCAGAGGAAAAGTGGACCCTATAAGTTGATGGAGCGTCGAGCAAGGAGAGGGCAGGAGCCGGGCTCCTTCTAGTTAGCCCAAAAGGCGAAGAGTTCCCGTACGCCCTTCGATTCGATTTTAAAGCAACGAACAACGAGGCCGAGTATGAAGCTATGATAACTGGTCTGAAACTTGCTATGAAGTTAGGTGTCGAGGATTTGTTGGTTTACAGTGATTCACAATTGGTGGTAAATCATGTGAAATGGGAGTATGAGGCTAAGGAAGAAACCATGAAGAATTACTTAGCAGTGGTGCAAAGTCTCATACATAAGTTTAAGACAGTTCAATTCGAGCAGGTTCCCCGAAGCCAGAATAAAAGGGCCGATGCACTCTCTAAGCTTGCATCAAACTTTGTCTCGAATAAGAAGGTTCTAGTCGAGCTATTGACCGATAGGAGTTACAACGAAGCGGAGGCCCAGCCAATCACTCAGCAGGCCACGTGGATGGACTCGATCGCTCTTTATCTCAAGGACGGAATTCTACCATCTGATAAGGTACAATCTAGGAAAGTCCGACTCCAGTCAGTACGATACGCATTCTTCGACAACGTCCTTTATCGAAAATCCTTGGTAAGCCCATGGTTGAGGTGTGTTTCCGAGACGGAAGGCGAGTATCTCTTAGAAGAAATTCACAGAGGAGCCTGTGGGAATCACTGTAGGGCCAGGATGTTGGCTCGAAAGTGCAAGTTAGCGGGTTATTTTTGGCCGTCGATGCAACGAGATGCGAACGATCTTGTTCAGAAATGCAACTCTTGTCAGATCCATGATAATATCTCTCATCAACAAGCACAAGACATGAATGTCATCTCGTCAGCATGGCCTTTCGATCAGTGGGGAGTCGATATTGTTGGGCCTCTACCCCGAGCCCCAGGAAATCTCAAATATGTAGTCGTTGCTGTGGATTACTTCACAAAATGGGTAGAAGCTAAAGCTTTACCCGACATCCGAGCTGCAACCATCAAAAAGTTCTTGTGGGTCGACATTCTATGCAGGTACGGCATTCCAAAGGCTCTGATCTCGGATAATGGTACCCAGTTCGAAGATCGGAAAGTTAGAGAATGGTGCAGTGAATACCATATCGATCAGAGATTCACCTCGGTGGCTCACCTATAGGCAAACGGTCAAGTTGAGCAAACTAATCGACAGATCAAGCTGGGGTTAAAGAAAAGACTAGAGGCAGAAGGTCGAGATTGGGCAATACAACTTCCGAGCATCTTATGGTCGTATAGGACAGCTCCTAATTCATCGACAGGAGAAACCCCTTTCTCTCTAGTATATGGGTGCGAAGCGGTGATACCCGCCGAGATTGGTGTCCCTTCTCCTCGAGTTCTGGCCTACAATGTGGAAACAAATGATCCTGAGCTTCGACATGAAAGGGATAACGTTGAGGAGCGAAGAGAGATAGCCTCTGCCAGAATGGCAAGGTATAAGCAGAAGATCTCTCAGTATTACAACTCGAGGGTCCGACATAGATACTTCAAAGTCGGAGATCTGGTTCTGAGGAAGAACGAAGCAAGTCGGCAAGAAGCGATTGGGAAGTTCACCCCGAATCGGGAAGGCCCATATCAGATTCTGAAGGTTCACCCCAAAGGGTCATATCAACTTGGGCGAGCAGATGGAACCACGGTTCCTCGACATTGGCACGCCAACAACCTGAGGAAATACTATGTTTGAGATAAGCTTGATTTGATGAATTTCTGTTTTTCGTTTTTTAAATCTTGTAATAAGTCCATGAGACAACTTTATAAGTATTCTAATAAACTTGTGTTTTCTCGAGATGCGTTTGTATTTGTTAGGATTTATAGCCGCAACGTTACAAGTCCAATGTGATACAAAATGTTAAAGGCAAAACAGTCGACAACGAGTAGAGAAATCCGCAGGTCAGACATCTCAGTAAAGCCAAAACCAAAGTGAGCCTAATAGGCAACAAATGCAAGGGCAAAGAGACGGTTCGCATGGTCGGGCCACCTGTTCCAGTCGAATGCCGAACGAGCCTAAAAGGCGAAAAAGGCTAAGACAAAGGACGGTTCGCATAGTCGGGCCACTTGTCCCAGTCGAATGCCGAACGAGCCTAAAAGGCGAAAAAGGCTAAGACAAAGGACGGTTCGCATAGTCGGGCCAAACGTCCCAAGCAAAAGCCAAACGAGCCCAAAGGGTGAAAAAGGTCAAAGCAAAAGGACAGTTCGCACAGTCGGACTAAAATATTCAGCCTGAGGCCAAACAAGCCTATAAGGCAAAAAGGGCCAAGGCAAACGGGTCGATAACAATTAAACTCACAAGTGCAATAAGAACCAGAGGTTCATAATACACTTGGGGGGCAACACGACATCGATAAAATAAATAGAGAACAGAGCCAAAGGCTCGACAAGAGAAAGACTACAAAACATCAAGACAAGCAAGATAACAAGAAAGGAAATAAAAACATTGCAAAATCGAATCAAAATCAAAGCAAAGTCATTACAAGACAAGGCCAGGTCGAAAAGACCAGCCAAAGTTAATTCAAATCAATAAATGTTATTACAGATCAAATCCTAAGGTTCAAATGTAAATTGAAAAGACAACAGTCAGAGGTCGGCTTCAGGGGTCGGCTCAGCGATGGCAGAAGTCGGGTCAGCAGCAGGAGCAGAAGTAGAAGGACCATACTTGATGGCCAAAGACTCCCCCTGTTGGAATTCTTCGTTGTACTGGTCATACAATGACTCCGCCTCGGGATTGTAGAACATCTGCGTCTCGAGTGTCGACGCGTCAAATTCTGGGTTGACAGCCTTTACCTGAGTCACTGCCAGGGTAAAGCCACCCATCATCGCCGCGCGCATGAGCACCTCGAGATCAGCGTCAAGGTTCTTCGACTTCCGATACTCGACGATCGCTTCTGCCTTGGCCTCATCGATCTTTGTAGGGACCCGTTCCCGCTCGACTCTCAGCTCGGCCGCCAGGGTGTCCTTCTCATGTCGAGCCTTCGCTACGTCCTCCAACGAAGCCTTGTGCGACTGATGCACCTTTTCAAAATCCTCGGCCAGCTTGAGTAACTCTTTACCCTGATCATGCCGTTCTCTTTGTGTTCGAGCCAAGTCATTAGCGGTAGCAGTTAGGGTAGTTTGCAATTTCGTGACCTCGGCCTCCGCCTCGCGTTTCAAGTCCTCGAACTGGGACTCCATACCCGCGATGGCGGCACCTTTTGAAATGTTGTCCTGCAGCAGCCTGCTGTTTTCCTTCCGCAGATCGTCCTCCGATGCTCCCGTTTTGGCCAAACGCCGGGCGGCCTCTCGGCTGAGAAAGTTATGCTGCGAAAAGAGAGGGAAATGTCAAATAATGAACAAGGCATAGGTCTCGAGAAAAAATCAACATTTAAGAGAGATAATCGACTTACGAGGCGGGCCGACCTCCGAAGAGCGTGAGAAAGAGCCTTGTCCTCGAGTGCCGCACAATCATCTACGACCCAGTTCACATCGAATTCTGGTTCGGGAGAAGCCTCAACAACTTTAGTTCTTTTGGCTTGCCTCTGTTGTTCCCTTACCAGCTCGGCAGCGGAAGGCCTCTTCTTGGTCGGGGGCACTTGTTCCTCGACGTTTATTTCAACAGCCGGAGTCAAGTCGACTAGCTCCTCCTCATCTTCGTTCCGAAGCGAGCCAAATCGGACTGATAAGCCGCTGGTGGTCGGAGGTGGCTCTGTTGATCGAGCCGGCACCGTCGACTCGACGGCAGCAGGAGTAGGCTCAGGTTGAGCAGCACCCCACTCTCGGGAAGAAGAAGACGCCCTGATTTCAGCCACAGGCAAGTCGGGAGCAGCCTGACCCCCGAGAGGTGGAGCAGCCGCGGCCACCGATGGAGGAAGGCGTGTAGGATCGGTGACCTTGGAAAACCTTCCCACTGCAAAATGAAAAGAATAAGTCAGTTTTGATCAACAAATAACAAGTTATCAGACTCGACAAAACAACAAACACGAAAGCAAAACAAGGAAAATCCCTACGGTTCTCTTGGTCTTGGGCATGAAGATTTGTATATGGAATCGGCCCAGCCTCTTACAGGTGGGCTAGATTGTAAAGAAGGCTCAAGTCTCGAGTGCACACCTCGAAACTAAAGCCACCTAGAAGTCGGGCCTCCTCAGGAATAGGAAAATTTCCCAGCTTGTCCTTCTTCCCGTCTCTCGATCTCCATTGTCCTATATAAGGGTTTTCTAGGCCATGTCGAAGAAAGAAGAATCGGGGCTTCCACTCCCCGTGAGAAGAAGGCCCATTGGTCACGAACTCGTGTCGGTTCGCCCTTCTCTGGAAAGTATACCACAACTTGTCCGGTGTAGCAGTGATATGATATAATACCGAAACAGAGGTATCGAGAAGCAGACCCCCGTGACTCGACATGCTATGACAAACACCATCAGAGTCCTGACAGCATTTGGGTCCAATTGGGAGACACTTACCTCATAATGATTCAGAGCCGCGAGGACGGCCGGACAAAGTGGAAACCTTAACCCACTTGCAAGTTGTCCCTCGTAAACGGTGCAGAATCCTTCTGGGGGCTCATCAGCAAACCGATGAAACGGGGGATTGGTGATATTGCATTTCCGGCAAAGTCTGGTAACGTCTTCGAGAGAAAGGGCACTGAGACACCCTTTAGCACCTTTCCCATCCATCTTGGTGACCAATTTCTTAGGTTGATTAGGGACAGGAGGGGAGGAGGCTGTGGGCTCGCCGGAATCTTGCCGGAGAAGACGATCAGGAGAAACAAGTGTCAGAGTTTGGCTACGAATTGGTGTTTCACTACCCCTATCGGATTCTGTGGCACTACTACTGGACATGGGTGAATTCAAAGCAAAAGATGAACAACACAGAAAAAAGAAGCTTACTTGGCGTTTGAAATTTGGAGTTTTGTGAGAATGAAATGGCAAATAGCTCTGCTTCAACTTCTGTCTCTCTCCCCTTTATATGCTAGCAAAGATTGCAAATGATTTGAAAAGACGTGGATAGTGGGGGGTTATAACCCCTGGAAATCACGAGAATCAAGGCAATGACGCGTTTTGCGGGATACGAAGCGTTTGTGTGCCAGGATATCGCGCCACGTGGCCACAGGCAGTTAGGGTTAGAAGTGGCGGGCTTTTTCCCGCCCAATTGACGACCCAACTCGAAGACAATTCATGTGACAAACTTGACCTCGGACAACGAGAGTCGCCTCCCTCAAGTCTGGGGGGCTTATGACGATACAAGGTTTCACTCCCTCCACGTGTCGTCTATCGGTTGGTCATCACATTATGAATTAACTCCAAGGTACTCGTGTCGATGCCCAGACTCGGGGCTACGACGATCGACCATTGAGCAGTGTAGGACAATAAGTCCCAGAGTCGAGTACCGCAGGTCGGCAACATCGACATGGAGGACAGAGTCCGCACCAGCCGTCCAAGCCCATTAACAGTGATAACTTGGGCAAGGGTTAAGGCCCATTAAAGGGTAAATATGACAATAACATAAGCCGACTTAGTATTAGGGTTTGGGCAAGTGTTGTCATTATAAATACCTCATTCCAGGAACTACGTAAGGCTTGATTCCTGGAACCTAACAGGATACGTAGGCAATCTAAGATACAGTCTTAGACTCAGCCGCAAATACTAAAATCCACCACCTCATACTCTTTAGGCATTAGGGTTTTGTGTGTGTTCATCACTAGATTCAATTAGGGCCCGGATTATTCAAGGTAACACTATTTGTCATCGCCAATAACCATATAGCAGAACATCTTAATCATGCTTACTATGATCACCAATTTATCTATTACAGGGTTCATTTTCTTTATCATTCCAACAAGCATTTCTATATCATTAGGCATGTACCATATTCATAAACAACTAAAATCCTTAAGGCATGATAACTATGAACATTTGACAGTTCAGAATTCCTTTAAATTACTAAGTAAAACATGAACATGCATCATCTTTAATTTAAAACATAAAACATGATTTCTAATGTCAAATAAACCAGAAACTTCCCACAGATTGTTCATAGATCAATATTTACAGATTATTCAATTCTAGAATATATAAAACCACTACAAAATCCTTTTCCCGAAAGAAGTTGCTCACTCTCAGAAAACATTGCCATCGAGGGTTCGGCAACCTATTCTTGCCGAGAGTTTGATGGCCCAAAAACCAGCAATCTTAAGAAAACATGCTTTAAAAAACCATTTAACATACATATCTAAAGCACATACCCAGTATAAACGAACCAAAATGCTGAAACATGTGAGAACATAGCACAGAAAACACCAAAACACATTGGATATAAAGTGACAAAAGGGCTTTGATGCATGAGTCCTTGCCAAATACTATAGGACAGAATCCAACCAAGCTTGACTCTTTTCCACCAAGAATAAATCCCCTCTTATTGGATCAACTCAACTAATCGAAACCATAAAGAAAACCCTGACATAAGCTTTATGAAAGCTATGACTTAAAATTTAATGAAACTAAACTACACGTACAAGTAATTGAATGACTTGAAACCTTGGATGATATGAGGCTGAATAGCTGCAGAGTTTCCTCACAACTTTGGGGGTAGAAAGGTAGCAACATGGAAGTAGGAAATGGTAGGTGTTTATGAGGTAGAACTTGAAGCTGATCACAATGGGTACAACTGTTTTGGATGGAACTGGAAGGCCAATGGTCACCATTATGGTGCCATTAACAAGCTGGAGTTGCAGAACTTGAAGAGACTCAGATTTATTAATTTTCATGCTGTCGAACTCTTTGTAGAAAACTCAGAGTTCTTTAGAAGTTTTTCTGGGGTCTTTGTGACATTTTTTTTAAACCCCGAGAACGAAAGCATTTATTGACAAAAGCAAATTTACAACGCGGACAACCCGCACTACAACACGGCCAAAAATCGCACTACAACGCAGCCTAGCCGCACTATAAACAGTAAAAACAAACTAGGTCGAATAATAGATCGGGTCGAGGGTGCTGAACCGAAGGAAAAATTTTCCGATAAAACGCTCAGACACATGGATCCTCTAGGTAATCTATTATTCGACCAACAACAAACACATAACTAAAACACGAACATAGTACTCGTACACGACAACACCGCTAGACTACACCGCCTCAAGCCGCCGTCTTACGGAATAGAGAGCCCGCAAGCCTGACACCTCATCCCGATAAGAGAACGACCAACCGAAGAAGACACGGGAGAACACCATTGCAGTCAAGATTCCGACACCGATCACCGGACATGGCTGAAACGCCAAGAGAAGATGGCGAGCTAAGCACCGGGAGAGCTCAAACAACAACGGTGAAGCGTCTACCTCGATCTGAAGCGAAGAGATCTAAACGGCCACCAACACAACAAACAAAATATACAAATAACAATTCTAATTTAATTATTTTCCTTCTCCGCCATGGCTTCACCAACAGATCCGGTCAGCCGCCAAAATGGGAAAAGAGAGGCGGAAAAGGCAAGTGGAGGCAGATCCACACGCTGCTAGCCGCCGCAAGACCTCAACAACACCACCCCCGCAACTCGAACTCCGATCTGCATCAAAAGCTTGAGAAGAAACACAGCACGAGGAGGAGAGGCAGAGAAGTCTGCAGAAGCCAAGGTGCAGCAAAAAGAAAGCTAAAAGAAAAAACTGAAGGTGGACGCCGGCAGCAAGCGCCACCGGCGCCGGAAGCTGGGAAGCACGGGGTCTTGTTCAGGAATAAGAGAGAGAAAAGTTTTGATAAGGGGTCTCGTGACATTATTCCACGTAAATCTAGCCCCAAAAACATTCCATCTTAACTTTTATGTTAAATATGTTATATTTTCTTATGTTACCTGACCCGGAAGTGACGTGTCATCAAGTTAGACTCGGGGTATGACAACATCATTAGGATATTGTGGTCTTTACCGGTACAATTTTTCATATAAGAAGAATGTTATTATTATGCTTATACGATACAGACTTCTTATAACATGATAATGAATTAATTGTAGAGGATATAAGTGTGGATGTAGGCAAAATATTATTGGCACATAATTTTCAGTCATCTAAGCAGGGGTGGCTATGGACATAGGCTGAGGACTAAGGCCCTCCAAAATTTATCATTTTAGGGTCTATTTTATGGATCGTGTGTCAAAATATAAAAACTCAATTCATCATTAACTAATACACCATGGTTATTCAGGTGTTCAAACTTTAACTTATCACCTCCTCCCTCATGTTTATTTGCATTTTTATAATAATACACATGAAATAATTGAAGATCAAAACGTAAAAATTAAATGATATAAGATAACTCTATCAATTAATAAAAACAAATATTTGATTGTGCTACTTATGATATATAACTTTTTTTTTTTAAATAATCGAAAACACAAATGTTTACGTATTAGTAATACGTTGTGCTATTACACTTATTAATTATAGAATGACATATTTGGTTTATCAAAAAAAAAAAAAAAAGAATGACATATTTGTTTTTTCTCCCTCTATATAGTTTGTACGAGTGATATCAAGATATAACATACATATTGCAAGAAATAATATTAGAGAAATGATATACTAAGAAGCAGTGGCGGACCCAGAATGTTTTTTCAGCAGGGTCCGTAAATATTTAACACACTAAATAATTTTTTTCACGGGATCCGAATATTTTCTATAGGTAAAATGTAGAGTATTTTTATTTTTAGCGGGGTGGGGTCAGTGGACCCCCTTTACATCAACGTAGATCCGCCCTTGCTAAGAAGATGAAGGACTTGTCTGATTCCTTGGCTTAGGGCCCGAATTTCACGGGTCCGACACATCCGCGCCCCTTGACTATCTGTATTTCTTTAATCTTTAAATTTTTGATAATGTTTTGTTTTTTAATATTTTTTTTTGTTTTACTAGTTTTTTATTTTGACATTATTATAATTGTAATGCCATTTCATTAATATTCTTATTTTTTCCTACCTACCGCACAGTACCCTATCCTACCGTATTTAGGCATCCACTCTACCATACCCAACCTTATCCTACCATCCACCCTAACCTACTCAATCTTTCTCACCACCCACACTAACCAACCTAACCCGACTGCACCTAACCTACCCCACTCACATTACCGCATCCACCATACCCCACCACTTACCTAACTATATCCTCCCTTACTCCACCTACCATATCCCACCCTTTGCCACCCATCATCTACCTTACTTTTCATCCTACTCCACCTTACTTCAACTTACTCTTAACCACCACTCACATGTTTTGTTGATTTTAATTTAATTCCAACAAATTCATTTTACTTTCAAATAAAGGTAATTAAGAAAATGTCATTTTTTTCATTCTATTAAAAGAAAAATTTATTCAATTTCATTCACGTGTAAATTTATTCGAAGAAGATGCACTATCTTTCATGGAAAACTTTATGTCAACCCAAGGAAGCTGGAGGCTTAGGTTTCAAAAATATGCAACACATGAATTTTGCCCTTTTGGGAAAGCCGGTTTGGCAACTCCTCTTAGATGATCAAGCTTTATGGGTCAAGATTTTAATTACGAAATATGGCAGCCCATTTGAGCCCCGAAACCTACTGATTCCCCAACTTGGAAGCACATATGTCATGCTGCCTGGACCTTCAAAGATGGCTTCGACACTCGTGATAATGACATTATATGAGGGACAATAACACACACATAAGTATACAGTTGCGGATGGTTACAGATTCCTCAATTGTACTACCAATGACCATGGAGATCAAAACTGGACTGCAATTTGGCAAACTCCGGGTCCGGCCAGACTCAATTTTCTCCTTTGGCAAGCCAACCATGATGCTTTGCCAACTTTATCTCTTCTCCATCACATGCAAGTCAGCTCCACCCCTATATGCACACTATGTGATCAACATTAGGAGACTGCCCTCCATGTACTCCGAGATTGTTGGGGAGCAATGCACCTCCTCCCCCGCAACAAATGGTGCGATTTTTTCAATACATGCCCGACTGCAAACGGGATGCAAGAGAACATTAAAAATCAGTCTTATGGAAAGCATTGACCTTCCCTTTTTCGAGAAGCGGTTTACACTAATTGGTTTTGACGGAATCGCCTGCAACATAATCCTGGCCTTGATCGTCCACCAGCCCATATTCTAGCGTCCAAAGCTGATAGGAGAGCTCGTAACCTCCGATTAGCTTGGAATAAGAATGTTTAATTTAAAGTCTATATATTAACTATTTTTCTTTGCTGGTTTTTTAGCTTCATGAACAAATTTGTACTTTGGCTGTGGACTTTCCACTTTGATAAATAAAGTTGGATCTTTCCTTAAAAAAAGAAGGCATAACACAATCCTTTAAATTTATTTCTTTTGATTTTTGGCCTTTTAAGCACTTACGCCACATTAGGATGTTCATTCTATGCCATACAAAGAAGTAGTACTGAAGTTTCATTCCATAGAACGAACTCTTTTTTCATACCATACAAAAATTGCTAAAGCACATATGATAAAAATCAGTCACCACCCCCATCCCACCTAATATCCACCCCGCCATTATCCACCACCATCACCCATTGGGCCACCTGTTACCTCCTTTGGGGTTTTCTCAAAATGGTTAAACCCTAACTATGAGAGTCTCTATTGATCCTCCTGTCTCATGGGATGAGTGAAGATATTAATCAGTTAACCTAGTGGCTCAAAGTCATGAGATTGCTACCAAAAACCGAAAGACGTCTCATTTCCGGGTTCGAACATTCATACTCCGGCTTAAAGTCCAGCTGCCCTTTTAAAACACCAAGCCCTTTAATTTACCACTAGGTCATATCTAGGATACTTCCTACGGGATTTTCTCTATTTCATTTTATCGCGTCACAAACATATCCGTTCTATTCTATAAGTTTCATTCTATTTGCTTTTATTACAACAATCCAAACGATTTGGGAGATTGGCCAGTAGAAATAGTGTTTTTCAATGAAGTCTTTAAAGATGAAAATAAGTGTGCAACAGTTTGGTGCATTGTCGGAATTTAAGCATTTTACCTTTTCTTTATCGTTAGCACAGAGTTGAATATCATACGACTGACAAATGAAATGATATCTGAAAAGTAATGTGCAATAGGATTTATAGGTTCAATTGTAATCATAGAATGAAGGAGAGGAATAAAACAAAAAAAAGAAACAGTATTGACTTAAAGGTAAGAGCATTATGATATGTACATGAATGGATAAAGGAAAAGTGGATTTAAGCAACAGAGATATATGGGCTGAAATCGAAGGGCGTTAGGTGATGTAAGTGGAGAAGGGAATAATTATAAAAGTTCGACAAAGATTGGCCTTGCATATATTTGTACTACTACTGCCTATTAATCATGAGGGGAAGCATGTTCATTTTCCTCTTATTTGTCATCACTTTCTATGGCATAATTAAGAAAACATTCTCCATTGATTTGATTTCATTCATTTCCTCTTTAATTGATTGATTTTCATTAATTGACAAACACCCCCCCCCCCCCCCCCTCCAAAAAAAAGACATAGTCCACTTGTTTTATGATTTGTAAATGGTAAGGTAGGGTAATGTATGCGTGCGGGGTAAAAATAGATTAATCAATTGCTACATCGCCATGTGTTGATCTATAATGATAAATGAGAAGCTGCACAATCAAAGAAAACAAAAATTTATGGTTCATGATTTGTAAAGGCTAATGTTGAAACTTCAACTTCAAATGTTGTTTCTGAACCTTTGGTGTATTTTCTTCCGTCTGCTAATGTTCAACCATTGCCTACAGAAAACCATTTCAAACTTGTTCCGTAGATTAGCTCAAACAAGGAAGTCAACAACATTATTTTCGTTGATTTATAGATTGATTTGTCATGTTATATGAATAGTCTTATTTCTATGGCGACTATTGAAAGAACATTTTCATCTTGAACATTATCAAGAATAAACATAGAAACCAAATAAGGAGTGAGTTTCTTGGTGATTGTATGATACTTCATATTGAGAAGAAACATGCACAATCTACTGATATTGATCAAGTGATCAAATACTTTGAAACTTATGGGAATTGTAGGGTTAAATTTTGTTAGTTGTTTCCTTTCTTTTATTATGTATTTGAAGGGGCAAAGCTTATAATGCGATTGCTTTCGCATTATAATTTACTGGATCTCCTAGTAGTGCAATTAATTTAGTTTGTCAAGATTAATGCCAAGATCGATGATCACTAAAAAAAAAAAACTCTACTGCTACACAAAATTTTGCCACATGTACACACACAAAAATGTGGCTAATATCTTTGTTAGATTTTTTGCCACAATAGTGTTTTTCTTGTAGTGGATGTTTCCTGAGATTTTCAGGGCGTAATATCAAACCTGATCACGTCACAAGATAAATACTATGAAAAGAAAAATATGAGAACAAGTATGTAAGAATATGAGAAACTTAAGATAGTGATTTCGTGAAGGGGTTAGACACTCTCTAATAGTTGCATAAGTATCCTCGCTTTGAGAGATCTAGCACTACATAGTTCATTTTCCTCTTATTTGTCATCACTTTCTATGGCATCATTAAGAAAACATTCTCCATTGATTTGATTTCATTTATTTCCTCTTTAATTGATTGATTTCCATTAATTGACAAACCCACCCTCCCCCCTCCCCCCTCAAAAAAAAAAAGACAAAGTCCACTTGTTTTATGATTTGTAAATGGTAAGGTAGAGTAATGCATGCGTGCAGGGTAAAAGTGGATTAATCAATTGCTACATCGCCATGTGTTGATCTATAATGATAAATGAGAAGCCGCACAATCAAAGAAAACAAAAATTTATGGTTCATGATTTGTAAAGGCTAATGTTGAAACTTCAACTTCAAATGTTGTTTCTGAACCTTTGGTGTATTTTCTTCCGTCGGCTAATGTCCAACCATTGCCTACAGAAAACCATTTCAAACTTGTTCCGTATATTAGCTCAAACAAGGAAGTCAACAACATTATTTTCGTTGATTTATAGATTGATTTGTCGTGTTATATGAATAGTCTTATTTCTATGGCGACTATTGAAAGAACATTTTCAGCTTGAACATTATCAAGAATAAACATAGAAACCAAATAAGGAGTGAGTTTCTTGGTGGTTGTATGATACTTCATATTGAGAAGAAATATGCACAATCTACTGATATTGATCAAGTGATCAAATACTTTGAAACTTATGGGAATTGTAGGGTTAAATTTTGTTAGTTGTTTCCTTTCTTTTATTATGTATATATTTGAAGGGCAAAGCTTATAATGCGATTGCTTTTGCATTATAATTTCCTGGATCTCCTAGTAGTGCAATGCTATGTAGAATTAATTTAGTTGGTCAAGATTAATGCCAAGATCGATGATCACTAAAAAAAAACACTCTACTGCTACACAAAATTTTGCCACACGTACACACAAAAAAATGTGGCTAATATATACTTTATTAGGTTTTTTTTGCCACAATAGTGTTTTTC
Source organism: Gentiana straminea (assembly GCA_036785695.1). Taxonomy (NCBI): domain Eukaryota; kingdom Viridiplantae; phylum Streptophyta; class Magnoliopsida; order Gentianales; family Gentianaceae; genus Gentiana; species Gentiana straminea. Next base: position 2,013,038 of record JAVUPR010000312.1, on the reverse strand, counting down.
TTGTAGTGGATGTTGTCTGAGATTTTCAGGGCGTAATATCAAACCTGATCACGTCACAAGATAAATACTATGAAAAGAAAAATATGAGAACAAGTATTTAAGAATATGAGAAACATAAGATAGTGATTTCGTGAAGGGGTTAGACACTCTCTAATAGCTGCATAAGTATCCTCGCTTTGAGAGATCTAGCACTACATAGTTCATCATAAGTAATACGGTGCTCTTCGGAGCCTTTTTGGAGCTATTCACGTGGGTGCCCTACAAAGCTCATGAGAACACTGAAGTCATAACCCTCTCTTATGACAGAAGAGAAAGAGACATCAACAAAGCAAGCAAGGCCGGTTCTAGGGGTGGGTGAGATGGGCAAACGCCTTGGGCCCAAGATATAATTAAGGGGGGCTAGAATTACATCTCCGATAAAATAAGACATTCATAATGCTAAAAACTCCAAGAGTCAATTTGTCTCACTATTCCCTATACATACACACGAGAAGAGTTATTATACACATTCCTAATATGTGACTCCAATTAGCAAGAGATAATCAATATTTATTGGATGAGTATATATATTCAATAAATCAAAGGACAACTTAGTCATTTTATACTATATTTAAAAATATTAATTAATTTTTTAATCTGTATAATTTTATTTATGCGACAAGTAAAAAAAAAAAACGGGGAGGAGTAATATGATGCGGTGTGGCTTTGCTGTTCCTCCAAAAGAGGTGCATGCACAACGATCTAAAACCAATTAAACGGTAGATAAAATAGAGTGCGTATTATTTTCACATGATGATGAGATATTCATTACCCTATTCAAAAAGTTCTAAGTAAATCATAATATCATGCATTATTGGATGTCATACACGATAGCTAAGCCAGGAAGCTACTGCTACTTTAAGCATGCTTTGCAAATAAACGACGGTGAAGATGATGGATTGAGGGACCCAAATTGTGTTTTTTTTTAATGATGATGTTGGAAACACCTTTGGATTGATCGAGGAGTAGTAGCAGCCTTGGCTATGTGTTTGATTGGGATCCTTAAGTAATTAAGTGCTTTAACACGTATCAATCAGCCACAATTAATAATAAATATATATAAAAAGAATAGAATAGAAGAAGATAATTAAAGAAGGTGATATGCATGTGATCCAACAGTCTTTTTTTTTGGTTCCCTTCTTTTAAATGATTTTGCAATATTCAAGGTCTTCTAAAGTTTTGATTTCAAAATATTCGGGGAATCAATCACTTGCATTTGGATTTTTACATGTTGCATTTGGATTTTAATTTGAAAAAATGATATGTTTCTTTTTATTGGATTCAATTATATTCATAAACAATAATTATTGTGTTTTTCTTATGTTTTCCATTAATTATTTTGAGTAGATAGGATAAAAACTATACTACATTAATTATATTTTTTACATTTAAAGGTACGTATTAAAGTTGATGTTTAAATACAAGGACAATTAATGGTACATATGTATCATTTAATTTATGGGACTAATTAAGCGCACCTTAATTTATTTTTGTTACCAATAAAATCTATAAAATAATATACGATAATTTATATATACTATATATATAATCTATAAAGTCATCGTAACCTACCTACCTCCTCGGTCATCCGAATACAATCCATTATTTACTTATACATAACTAATATTGCACACAAAGCAGAATTACATTTTTTATTTGAGGTAGTCAATCTATGGTAATTAAACCATAATCAGTATCTTAAATAAGCCTGATAAAGTAAAGTGAAGTGAAGAAAGAAACGGAGAAAGACAAAGTGTTGTCTTATTCCTCTCTGCTTTTAATGCATCTTGAAAAAGTGTTTTAAAATGGGTTTTTCTTTATGTGATAAGAAACAACTAGCTAGCCTTGAAAATCTTAGGTCACTTTGTTATGGAAAACTACTTTTTACACTTGTGCTTATAACAAAAGTGGGTATTCTTTGAGTTGAGGGAAAAGTGTCAAATGTAAATTATTTTATTTTATTGACACCCAGGGGCGGACGCAGGATCTCAGTTAAGGGGGGCAATAAAATTTTTAAAGGCAAATAAAAAATTTAAGGGAGGGCAAACTATATGTATCGTACAACTTTTAGTGTGTTCTTTTCGGATTAAGGGGGGACAGTTGCCCCCCCTTGGATGTATGTAGGTCCGCCACTGTTGACACCGAAGTGGCGAAGTCTAGTATTTTTATGTATGTATTAATACAACTAAGTAGCCACACAATTTCGATGCACGGGGCATTCGTTATTTTTGTTGTTGTTGAAAAACATTAGTAAATTACAGAGTATTTAAAAAGAAGGTGGAAGGAGCATTGCAAAAAGAAGGTAAATGCCGAAAACTAAGTTGAAATTGAAAGAATTAGGTTGTAAAGACATGATACAAATGACATAAAAAGTATATACAAAAACTTAGTTTACCAAAAGATAATAGTGAATTGATGAACTCTATATATCTTCTTTTTTTTTTTTTTTTTTTTTTTTTTTTTCTAATTCTATCCAATCCAAATACTAAAAATAGAATTCACAATCATTTCTTCCACTATCTTTGCTTTTCTATTACTATTTTTCTTTTTTCTATCGATTTAATTTTTTCAATCCAAACGGTCCTAGTAGAATAACAAAATAAGTGGTAAGATAGTTCATAGTGATACATATATGAAGTTATAAATGCAATAGATACTATCAAAACTCAAAATGCATGGGAATCTCATAATCCTTTCCCCCAAAAATCTAAAACATGTTTTTTTTCAAGTGTAAGATTTCACTATTAGTAAGCATAAGGTCCTCAGCCCACACAGTTTGCACCTTGATAAGCCGGACTGGGCCCGGTTTCAATCTAGATCGCCCTATGCCTTAGTGATGTTTATCATTGGCAGGGCAAACGAGCGTCGATCAACAATGCCTTCAACCCGCCTTTTACAGGCCGGCAGGAAGTAGTGTGGGGTGAGCAGCTCGCTCCACGGCTCGCAATCCGTGCCGCTCGGACCAAGCCCGCTAAATTAGGCAACAAGAGTTAAAGCTTGACGGTTACCATCTAGCAACTGGCCGCGGTTACCGTGAAGCTCGCCCATCAGACGCTGCCAAGTCAGCCACGTAGTTAATCATGTTAATTATGCCGTAATAGTATTCTCTTGTAACCACCATCTGCTAATCCTATAAATATCTGCATTTGTACCCTGAAAAGGACATTTAATATCATAATACCCAAAAGCGGATATACTCTGCCAATTCTTCGACATATTGCATGCTCACTTACAGCTTTCTTGTCATTCATATTATTGACACATCATTCATAATCACCGCCAGATATCCACCGCTTAAATTACTAAAACAACTACTATAACCACCGCGAATCCACTAAAAATACGTTTGAAATAATTCGACGCTATCGCATACAAACAACAACAAGTTGTACACAAGAAACATTGATAGGGGTAAACAGACAGTTTGGCGTCCGCCAAGCACCCTTGGCCCGCGTGGTAAACCCAGTATAGAACCTTAACATAATTCTGTTCCACCTTGGCGCCCGACAAACCTCTTTGGCGCGCGCTAAAGTTGAACAGAACCATTTGTTCAATGTCTACGGATTTTATCTATGCAAAACAAACAAGTAATAAATTTATAATCCGGTTAACCCCAAGTATAAGGATCGTAGTACTAGTGGTTAATGCCGGGTCGATCTTACGGGGAACTAGACGGTGGTGGTTCCTAGTTTTTGTCTAACTAAACTATGTCACGGAAAACTAAACTAAACGGCGATTAAACAAAATTAAACCGAACATATATGCGAATATAAACTAGACGAGAGGACGAATCCAAAGCTAGGGAGGTTTGGTTGCGAACAAATTACTCTAAAAGTGCAATAGAAAATAAACTAACTAAACGAGTTCAAGTCTCGAGGGTTAAATCAAGTTTAATACGGGCAAACGAGTATTGATCCACCTATCCAACAAGCACTAATCTCTCATCCCGATTATATTGCAGTTTCTACCAAGTTGTGGTTCATCTTATCAAAGGTATGAATCCTACTTCCGTAGATGATTCGCCTATTAATTTCTATCTTTCGATTTACGGAAATTAACGCGTCATAACATAAACAAAGATGTAAACTTTAGCGTTTTAACCTAGATTTCTAACCTATCAACTTTCGTTTGACATAGATTAAAGATCTATTCCTAAATCATGGTGATCTAATGTTTATAAAGACTTTCATCAAATATAAAACATCATACATGCACATCTTTCGATATAAATGCAATTAATCAACATAAGACATGATAAAGGAAACAACTTGATTAAAAACTTACAAAATAACCGAAGAATCAAAAGTAATGAAAGTTGGATGGCTTCACAATGCTCGTTTGATTGAAGCCTAGCCTCTTAGCATCCTTGAATAGCTTGAATTGTTGAAGTAAATTGCATAAACTAAGCTAATTGTATCTAGGAATTTAAGAACATAAAACTGGGAAAAAACTGAGTAAAAACGCAGCCTATAGCCGCCCCTAGGGTTTAGGGTTCGAGAATTGTAGAATTGGCATCTCAATGTGTGAAAATAGGCAAGTATTTATAGAGATTTGAGGCGGTTTCACTAAGTCGGCAATCCGGACGCTCGTTCAGGTGAGTAGACGCTCGTCCAGGTGTTCTGAACTCCAACGCAGACGTTCGTTTGGACAGCGTCCAAACTCTCTGATCTTCTTTTTGCACTTTGGACGCTCGTTTGATTGTTCTGGACGTTCGTTCAGTAAGTTCATGATGCCTCGATATTGAATTCTTCCTCTGACGCCCGTTTGGATCATCGGACGCCCGTCCACTCTGGACGGGACTTGGACGCCGATTCGAGTTTGGAATAAAACTTGATTAAATCATCTCTATCTCTTCTCTCACCGCCCACTCCATTCGATCATTATCTCTTCTTAAATCTTTATAGCTCGAGTTCTAACCACTTTTGATCATCATTTGAGCACGATAAGCATACCTATAACACATGGGAAAACATCGCAAAGCGTAATAAAGTCCAATTAATTATAATTCACGATGAAAACACATAATTCATTCAATATTGCAATTAAGTCCTTAAAAACCTAGTATGCTCAATATTTCCATATAAGGGCCATTTATTATGCAATTAATCCGATTAAGAGGGAAAATACCGTAAAATATATCATAATAAAACATAGATTTTCACCACTTAACAACTCCCCCACACTTAGCTTTTGCTCGTCCCGAGCAAAACAAAACGAAAAATTAGGCTCGAGAAAGGAAAACGGGCATCTAAACAAATACAACATATATTCAATAACTTAGGTGTCACCATCGTGTAAGTGCATAGCCATAGGAAACTTCCACTAAACCACACTTGAATAACTCAAAGCAAAACTAACTAATACCCCCGCGTAGATTAGTAATAAATGATACTCATAAGATGTACCCTACAAACGTGACATATCCCGAAAAGGATGATCGAATGAATCTAGGGCCTTTCTGAAATACTCGGAGGATAATTCCTACAAGACATATCTATCGGTTTATGCGGGGATAAGATTAACGGAAACTAAGCCTTATTCATTTTCTTAACGATATCTTAGTTGATTTAACTTATTCACTTTAAACACACATTAGGATAAGCTATTGCCCTCGTAGTAGAATAGGACATTTCGAGATAATACCCTACCTTACTCCAATCATAAGGCGACTTTTCCTAACTGTCGTGAGCTTTCGATCATCATAGTGGAATAGGACATACGTGGTATACCTATCGCACTCAAATCATCGACTAGCTTTCGACACACCCAATTATTTCATATTAATTCAACTTTTTCATTTTGACATTAGCTACGTGTTACTTATCACATTCAAACTTCTAGATATTCACAGTATCTCATACTTCGGATCTAAATACAAACTATCATGATTCGCGAGATATATACGTAGCACTAAGCACATGACTTATAAGAAAATCAAAAACTACTAATCCAAAACGGGGTATAGCTTTATAAAATAGCTCATCGTCACTATGGCTCGTGAAAAGTAGTGTCAGGTGAAGCAACTAACTTATCAAGTACATGAAATATCGCATAGATGACTATAAAAACAACGAACTTCAAATTGAATTGCCTACTCGGGACAAAACAAAAACAAGGGTGTCGGAAAATTTTGAAAAATTTACGCTCATTGCGCATAATAAAAACAATCTAACGTACTAAACAAACGTTCACACATAGGCACAAATCGAACTATCCCCTCCCCCACTTAAAAATGCAACATGTCCTCATGTTGTGCGAAAAGTAAAAGGATAATAAACTTAGGCGTATGCGCGTAGAAAATCGAGATGTTGGTCGGGCCGGAGCATGAAAGAAACAACACTCGCAAAAGCGTCGGAAAAAAAAACGCCAAACCGAACTCAACCAAGACTAGATCGCACTACCCGACAAAACAACGAGAATCTCGGGGAAAACGGGGCACAATAACGTAATACGGTGAAAGGAATGAAAGAAAGAGATATAACAACAAGCGTCATCCAAAAATGATCATAATACCAACGAAATCGCAACCCAAATATGTGGTGCTAGACGACTTACATGAAGCAACGAGAAAAATAGAAAGTACGAGAAAGCATAGAAGCATCCAAAAGGAAAGTAGTAATAGTCATTGTACAACCGGATCGAAGTCGGATAAAAGAAAGAAATACATCAAGCGAGAAAAAGCATAAAAAAAAAATCTCAAGATCACTCGGGCGGAATCGGAGCATCGGACGGAGGAATAACGACGGAGAACCACCGGCGGGGGCATCAACATGAGGAAGATGCGAAGTAGGTACGGCAACGGTGGACGTCGTCCGTGTAGGCGCGAGGCTGCGTAGGAGAAGCAGTAGCAGGGTCTACCGGGGCCTCATCTTCCTCATCGTCAGACGACTCGGGCTTCCCCTCTATCTTGACCACCTCAGCTATCACCCGCTCTATCTGCTCGGAGAAGACATAATCCTTATTACTTGCATTGAATACCCGCCGATCTCTCGGTTGCCGTCCATCAACGATACACTCCAAAACCGACAAAATATTATCTTGGCCATCCCGGATGTCACTCAACATCGCCCGCAAACTATGAGCCATACTATGCCGAGTAATCTCGGAAGAAGATAATCCGAAAGAGCGAGGCTCGAGGCGGCGTCGAAGTGGAACCGGGCTCGGTAACGGGAACGACCTCGGACTCAACCGTAGACGGAGCTTTCTCTCTCGAATACCTCTCGGGTTCTTAGGCCTATGATCCTGCCTATACTCCGGCACTCCGGCATCCTTGCATATCGATGAATCAAATGTGGGACAATCAAACTCCGCTTGTAATTCTTCGGCGAACACCAACTCATCATAAATCGCTTGGCCAACATCGACATGTAACTTGAAAACCAAAGCATACAACATTCCAAGGTCGCCTATGTGAAAGTGTGTCAAATTATTCTTCGGCAATAAACGACTGCGGATGAAACGGCAATAGACTCTCCGGTCCTCGGACCATGCCGTGGTAACAATCTCCTTACGGTCCCCACCCGGTCCGAGCGTCCAAGCAACATCGGGGCAAGCTTGTCAACCTCGATTCCTCCAAGGGATCTGTCCCGAATCTCTGCCTTCTCTTAATTTCCTCCTTATAATCCAACCCTTCAAACGCGCCAACCCATATTTGGCATTAAAAACTTGTGGTGAAATGGGGACCTTAACACCTCGAACCAACACAACCCCCGTGTTCAAGTCGGTTTCCGAAAAATTAGCGTAAAACTCCCCAACCAACGAATCATTCACCGGGGTAGTCGGGATCTTCATCAATTCCTCCCATTTCCTATCTTCCAACACTTTGACAAAAGAGGGGGCCACTTTCGTTTTCAACACCGCTCGCTCAACCAACATGTTTCTCGCAAAGTAATGTTTGGTATAGGCCTCGTGTGCTTTAGAGTTGACAAACCGACGAGGCATAGGAATAGGCACGGTGGTCGCACTTTCTTTCGAGGCGGTTCGGCCCTCGGTTCGGTCTCGGCCTCGTACGTACAGTTTGTCTCCATCGTACGTTCAGCCCAGAAGATGCTACACCGTGAGGTACCACTAGGCATCCTAATCAAGGGTTCATCGTCATTAGTGTCGGATCCGGAAGTAGTCTCGTCCCTCAAATCGATCCTAACTCGGCTGTGAAGCCACAGAGGATGGCTCTCAATCACTACGCCTCTATTTGGATCAACTATGGGAGGTTCCGACCCTTTACGCTTTTTACCTTTCTCCCTAGCCACATCCTTACCGAACCTCTTCTTCGCAACCACTTCCTTATCAACCATGTTTGAAGCTATTAAGACCAATTCAAACAAGCCCACAACAAAGGTTACCCGTTTAACATCCAAACCGGGATTTCAATTCAACAATGTCAACCCAGCCACCACAACCATCATCACCACATCATCACAACACCAAAACAGGAAGAAAAGAGCAACAAAATGAGATAAATTCCAAGAAAATGAGCCGACCCGAAGATCGAACTCACAAAAACGTGAAAGAAATCAAGAAAAGTTGCTACAAACTTACCAAAGATGATGAGTAGATGAAGATAATGCTCTGTAGACGTCCAAAACAACCCAAATTGACCCCAAAAATTCGATTTTTCTTGAACAAGGTCGGACTATATAGGTGGCCGATTCTCTAAAAATATGGAATGTTGGGGGATTTGGCTTTGAAAATTGATGAGAGTGGGTCAGGGGCGTCCTATAGCACTTGAAATTGCCCAATTTGGTGTTGAATCAAGGGATTTAGGTTGAGAGGAGGGCAAAAGTCGGGTGAGGCGGTTTGAAATTCGAAGGAATGATGGTTCATGGCATGAGGGGGGTATATATAGACTGGAGGTGGACACTCGTCCAACTCGGCGGACGGCCGTCTGTCTGGAAATGTGATGAACTGGACGGGCGTCCAAAATTCTAGACGCTCGTCCAAAGGCTTGATTTGAATACAGGATTGGAGGGAGTTATCCGGACGGGCGTCCATATTTGTAGACGAACGTCTTGGTCAAGAAGTCTGATACAGGATTGAAAAGCTCGTTCCCAGACGGGCGTCTCATATCTTGGACGGGCGTCCAGGAAAATCGAGGGCCGGACGGCGTCCAGTCACTTTAGACGGGCGTTCAGTCAAGAAGAATGCAAAATTTTTCTTTTCTAACAAAAAAAAAAAAATTCATAAAAACAACTAAACGCGAAACCTTTATTATTGATAATTTAAAATTCAAAAGTACAATATGGAAAATCATGAGAGAATTTGAAAATAAAACAGACAAAAATAAAATAGTGGGTTGCCTCCCACCAAGCGCTTCCATTTTACGTCGGGGCTCGACGAAAGCAAAACTAACTAATGAAACACTAATGCGCGTAGATCTCGTCCCAATCCACTAAGCGAATGAGACGTCGAAGCATGTCGATAGCCGGAGGGAAATCGTACTCATCCTGCAAACACCAATCCTCACCAGCTACCTCAACACCTCTAAAATGCTCAGCCCGCAGCACTAGTGCCAAATCCGTCGGCATAGGATCATTAAGGATCGTGTAAGGACGTCCTATGGCCTCCGCAACTCCTCGGTTGTGAAACCGCGCCTCCCGAACAAGGTGGAACAATGATAACGTACGTGATGGTCTTAACCTGAGTGCTAATGTCAAAATCTACATGAAGAACTATAGTGCCTCCTGGTCCATCATCTACTGTGATCAGCGGAATGCGACTAATGAGTGGGAACTCCTCAGGGCGAACTCCGTAGAGATCCATATCTAGAAAGCACTACTGACAGATCGAGACATAGAAGCTTAGTAAAACTAACCAAAATAACATACTAAAGCAAAAAGAACTAAGAAAAACTAAAACAAGATTGGATATCTAGGATGCCTCCTAGTGGCGCTTTTGGTTTATGTCGTTAGCTCGACACCATTTAAATTCAGCCTGGGTCAGGCCATTTGACTTTTCTGCCCGCCATTACCTCGTTTAAGTTCTGATCAGGATTGTGGCTGCAGAAACGACACCTAACGCATGGGATTAAAGCTTTGACAGTTTTCCAGATACGTCGAACCTTTCCCATGGTCGACTTTCTCCTTTGTAGGTTTCTCTGCTGACGTTTGAGTTGTTGCTCCCTCGCGTATTCCTCCATATCCCAACTACCGGCTAGAACTTCTTGTGATAGACCACCACCGTTATCCTCAGGAAACAGATTGGGTGAAATCTCATCAGAGTCTTCGACCTTATTAACACCACATCCGAGGATATCGAGAAATTTAACAATCAAAGGCTTGCCTGTAGGTTCTCCAATGTAGTGTTTGCACCTCTGACCATTAACTCGAAACGGCTGATCTTTATAACCGAGTAGTTCTAGAACGCCTCCAGGAATGATTTTGAGAATCGTAAAGGGCCCGGACCATCGTGTCCTCAGCTTTCCAGAAAACAAATGTAATCTGGAATTATAAAGAAGAACTTGTTCCCCTACTTGAAATTCTCTTTTCTTAATTTTCGCGTCATGGAGGAGTTTCATCTTATCCTTGCTTATCCTGGCGCTTTCGTAAGCCTGGAGTCGGAACTCGTCTAACTCATACAGCTGCTGCAGTCGGTGTTTTCCACAAGTTTGGGAATCAAAGTTAAGAAACTTCGTCGCCCAATAGGCCCTATGCTCTAACTCAACTGGCAGATGACATGGCTTGCCGTAAACCATCTGATATGGAGATGTACCCATAGGGGTTTTATAGGCGATCCTATACGCCCATAGTGCATCATCCAATTTCAAACTCCAGTCCTTTCGATGACTGTTCACTGTCTTTTCCAGGATTTGCTTGATGCTTTGGTTGCTTCGCTCAACCTGACCGCTAGTCATCGGATGGTACGGTGTGCCGGTCTTATGGCGAACACCATACTTTTCAAGAACTTTCTCTAGAGGTCGGTTGCAGAAATGCGTTCCTTCATCACTGATCAGGGCTCGAGGACATCCAAACCTCACAAAGATGTTCTTCTTCAGAAATTTCATGACCGTTTTATGATCATTGTGAGGAGTGGCCACTGCCTCCACCCATTTCGAAACATAGTCAACGCAGACTAAGATGTATTTGTTGCCGCACGATGATGGGAAAGGTCCCATAAAATCGATGCCCCAAACATCAAAGACTTCGCACTCTAAGATGGGTTTTAAAGGCATGTCGAAACGCCTTGTCAGAGTTCCGGTTCTTTGACACCTATCGCAAGCTTTACGAAGGCTTCGTATCCTTAAAGATCGTAGGCCAATAGAAACCGGACCGGGAAGATCTTCGCAACCGTTTTCCAAGGACCAAAGTGACCACTGTGGGTCCACTATGGCATTGCTCGATAATCTCTTGTTGCTCGGATTCCGGAACGCATCTCCTAAGCAAACCATCTTTGCGGATCTTGAACGGATAAGGTTCATCCCAAACGAAATATTTCATATCGAGAGAAGAACTTCTTCTTCTCCTGATACGACATCTCGGGGTCAAGGTAACGGGCATGAAGGTAATTCACAATGGACGAATACCATGGAACATCAGGAGGGCGGCCATCGATCAACATGATGTTTTCTAGAGGAAAGTAAAGATCAATATCTTCAGGATCACCCTTTTCCTCACTTATCATCCTAGAGACATGATCCGCCACTACGTTCTCACTGCCCTTCTTATCTTTGATTTGAACGTCGAATTCTTGGAGGGTCAGTATCCAACGCAGTAAGCGCGGTTTAGCTTCCTTTTTGGTCATGAGATAACGCAAAGCAGCGTGATCAGTCCACACAATCACTTGAGCACCTAGCAAGTAACTACGAAACTTATCCATAGCAAGGACTACGGATAATAATTCCTTTTCAGTGGTTGTGTAGTTAACTTGAGACGGATTCAGTGTGTGACTGGCATAATAGATAGGCTGGAACTTTCCATTAAGCTTTTGCCCTAAGACTGCACCAACAGCATAGTTGGATGCATCGCACATAAGCTCAAAGGGCGGTTTCCGGTCGGGTGAAATAAGAATTGGAGCGGATATTAACCGATTCTTGAGCTCCTCAAACGCTTGCTTGCGGTTTTCATCGAAATTGAACTCAACGTCTTCCTTGAGCGAGTAGATAGGGGCTTGGCTACTTTGGAAAAATCTTGGATGAATCTCCCTGTAGAAACCGACATGTCCGAGGAAACCTCGACTTCGCGTACATTCTTAGGATAACTCATCTTCTCAATGGCTTCTACCTTGGCCCTATCTACTTCTATACCTTTGGCGGACACTTTGTGGCCAAGAACTATCCCCTCATCGACCATAAAATGGCATTTCTCCCAATTGAGTACTAAGTCCTTTTCCACACATCTAGACAACACCTAATCAAGATTATTGAGGCAGTCATCAAAGGATTGACCGAAGACCGAAAAATCGTCCATAAAAATCTCCATGCACTTTTCAACTAGCCCGTCAAAGATTGCCATCATACACCTTTGAAAGGTGGCCGGGGCATTACAGAGACCAAATGGCATCCTCCTGTAGGCGAATGTCCCATACGGGCAAGTGAAAGTGGTCTTCTCTTGGTCAACAGGGTCGATGGGTATCTGGAAGTATCCTGAATATCCATCCAGGAAGCAGTAGAATGCGTGCCCCGCCAGACGCTCAAGCATCTGGTCTATGAATGGAAGGGGAAAATGATCTTTCAGTGTGACCTCATTGAGTTTTCTATAGTCAATACGGACCACAGCACATGTAACGAGCCTCAATGCTATCTCCTCTCCCTTCTCATTTTTCTCAATCGTAATTCCACCTTTTTTGGGAACTACCTGAGTTGGGGATACCCACTCACTGTCTGCAATGGCGTATATGATACCCATATCTAGAAGCTTGATAATTTCCTTCTTGACTACCTCTTGCATGTGAGGGTTGAGTCTTCTCTGAGGCTGTCTAACTCGTTTTGCACCCTCCTCAGTCTTGATTTTGTGCATACAGATGTCGGGAGATATCCCTCGGATATCTCCCACCTGCCATCCAAAGGCTTTTTCATTTTTGCGCAAGACGTTTAACGGTTTAAGCTCTTACATACGAGATAGCTTGGCGAGAGATGATCAAAGGAAGCTTGTCACCTTCTCTTAAAAACACATACTTAAGATGTTTAGGCAACGGCTTCAGTACCAAATCTACGGGAGGATCCTCTAGACTTGATTTAAGATCACCACTCTTCAACTCAACATCGCTGAGCTTACTCGGTGGTCCTACTTTAAAAAGCTTCTTCTCTTAGCTCATCCTCAAATTCAGCTGCTAACTGATCTAGATTGACCACACCATGATTATTCAGATTATCAATCAATCGCTCATATTCTGCTTCTACAGCCAAGACTTGCGTATCCATGGAGTCATTGAAGTCATCAGACGTCTCCTCAATGGAACAACCGGTTGGAGATCCAGAAGGTACATTGATAGATTTAGAAACACTATAACTCACCTCCTGGTCACCAACTCGAATGGTCACGTGCCCACCATCACAATCGATAAGGGCTCTAGCTGTAGATAGGAAGGGTCTTCCAAGAATCAAGGGGACATTTTCACTTTTCTCAATATCTAAGACGTACCAGTCAACTGGAAAGGTAAACCTATCTATTTGAACTAATACATCCTTTAGGATTCCTGAAGCTTTCTTAGAGGATCTATCAGCGAACTGCAAATTCATGGTTGTGGGTTCTAGAAGAGTTTGTAAACCCAGCTGCTTGCATACAGATAATGGCATCAAGCTGATAGATGCACCCAGGTCACATAAGGAATTTGGGAAGACTAGTCCTCCCATCTGCAATGTGAGCACAAATTTTCCTGGGTCGCTTCTCTTGGTTGGTAAGCTTTCATAATTGACCGAGAGAACACTCCTTACCAACTCGCTTGATCCATTCCTGCTAACTTCTTCTTGGAAGATACAACATCCTTGATGAACTTTGTATACTTAGGCATCTCGACCAAGACCTCGGATAATGGCGATTTACTTGAGTATTTTTCGAAGGTTTAGCACCTTCTCGTACTTTTTGTCTTCAACCAATGGAATGTTGCTCTTCCTCGGTGGAAACGGAAGCTTCTTCGAGATCACTCTCGGAAAAGACTTTCTTTTGAGGATGCGGCGATAGCTTTGTCTTCCAAATCCTTCCACCGAACCGTCTTTTCGAAGCTTTCGTGGTCGGGGGATCGGCCACCGACTTTCTTTCCCTTTTTCGGTCCTCGAGGGATCGGCCACTTGAGGATTTCCAACTTGTTCGGTCCTCGGGGGACAGCCACCGAGGATTTCCAACCTTTTCACCTATCGGGGGATCGGCCACGATTACTTGCTCGCGACCAAGGGGACGATGGGTGCTCAACTTCCCTCTCCCGCCTTATCAATGGCGGGGAGGGGCTAGTGGTTTCCCGAAAGCCGGGGGACCACTCGGTGTGTACCGCTTCTTAAACTCATTGTCTTGGCTTCCTCTTGTCCATAGTGCATGGTTGGTACGAGGTCAGTACATTGGATGCTGCTTAAATCGGCCTGAGCAACATGACCGCCCTTAGGATTTTTCTCGGTAAAACTAGGCAAATGCCCCGGGGGCCTTGATGCTAACTGCTCAGCCAGTTGCCCTATCTGTCTTTCAAGGTTCTTATTGGTACTCATCAGAAGCTGAATGTTCTTGTTTTGCTCCTCTTTGAATGAGTTCCATTCAGCCTTGAGGTCATTGGAATTCGAGGGTCCTTGAGAATTGGAGAAATTTTGATTTTGTGGCTGGCTAGGCCGATTCTGATAATTGGAATTGGAAATGGAGGGCCAATTCTGATTAAACCTTTGTGTTTGATTGGAAAAATTAGAGTTTTGGTTCGAACCAAAACCGGGGTTTCTATTGAAGTTCGGGTTAGAATTAAAGTTCGAGTTTGGGTTCTGATGGAAACTCGGATTCGACCGAAGCCCTGATTTTGAGCATTATTCTGGCCAGAGAATTGGTTATTGAACCTAGGATTAGACTGGCCAGAAAAAGCATTCACTTCCGCGTTTTGTCCAATCATGGGATAGAAACGAGCAGTGTGCCCCGGATCATCACATACTTGGCATGTGATCGGGATTATCTTGTCCATTATTATGAACGGCGTTGACTTGATGAGCGAGAGGGGGTTGAAATTGACACTTTGGCCGAACACGTGGCCGGGTTGACAACAATTGTCGCAATACGGGACTGAGAGTTCGTGGAAGCGAAAGAGTCGATTACTCGGATTAGGAGCACGGTTTGGGACGTTGTCGGTTGAGAATTAGCCATTTGCTTTTGCAACATGGCAACCAGATTCTGCATAGTCACTTCCTCGACCTTGGGAGGAGGAGGAGGTGCCTGAATAGCTTGATAGGATGGAGCATAGTTATATTTGGCAATGTCTTCGAACAATGCCCATCCTTCGTCTGGAGTCTTCTTCAAAAATGCCCCGCCAGATGAACTATTCACCATGCCCTTAGTGAGCTCGGTCAATCCGCTAAAGAATGTATGGACTTGCCTTTGCATCGGCAAGCCATGGTGGGGGCATTTTCGGAGGAGGGACTTGAACCTTTTCCAGCAATCGAAGAAAGACTCATTTTCCTGCTGATGGAATGTGAAGATTTCGTTCAAACACTGGGCCGTCTTTGATGGAGGGAAATATTGACTCAAAAATTCTCTTTCAAGTCCGGCCCAGGTCGTAATGGATTCCGAGGGGAGAGAGTCATACCACTCTAGTGCTTCCCCCCGCAAGGAAAATGGGAAAAGTTTGAGCTTGATTGCGTCCTCACTTACACCTTGGATACGGGTGGTACCGCATATGTGTAGAAATGTGTGTAGGTGAGTGTGGGGGTTCTCAGATTGATAGCCGTGAAAAATCGATGCATGCTGCATCATCTGAATAAGTCCTGGCTTAAGCTCGAAAGTTTGAGCAGTAATGGCTGGCATAACAATCGCGGGGTTGATGGTGACTGTGCCAGGCATGGCATAGTCGGCCAACGTCCGTCTATCTTCCGCTGCCATTATTACTATTCTTTCGATTTCTCCTGAAAGATAATGCTCAAATTCTTGATCTAGAGCGTTTCCTTCGTCGAACCGAAGTTTCCGCCTATTGGGTCGGACTATGGTTCGCTCGGGGTCGGGGAGTAGATTAGTGGTCCCTTCGACTACGAGTTTGCATACACCGAGATCCAAGATCAAGTTGTTTGAGCAAGAAAGAAAGAAGGAGAGAAAGAGAACTATAAACTAAGAAACTAACGACTTAAACTAAAGACTTATAATCTAATCTAAGATCAAAACCTAGGGAAAAGAAAAGAAAAGAAGAAGTTGATAGAAGGAAAAGAGGAACGGACGGACGTCCAAAACAGTGGACGAGCGTCTGCCGAGTTTTCAGGATAGACGGGCGTCCAGAAGTGCGAACGCTCGTCTGTTCGTCAGAATCTGATTCAGGATTGAGGACGTTTCAGAGGACGGGCGTCCAGTAAACTAAACGCTCGTCCGACTGAAGCAAGAACTGGACGGGCGTCTGGTAATACGGACGCTCGTCCAACTGGGCAGAAACGGATAGG
Source organism: Gentiana straminea (assembly GCA_036785695.1). Taxonomy (NCBI): domain Eukaryota; kingdom Viridiplantae; phylum Streptophyta; class Magnoliopsida; order Gentianales; family Gentianaceae; genus Gentiana; species Gentiana straminea. The sequence goes on along the minus strand of JAVUPR010000312.1, from coordinate 1,996,459 downwards.
AAGAACAGAGCGTGGTAAACAGAAAACAGGGGATAAATTAGGAGCAAAAATTTTATATTAACCACTAGCAAAAACGCAATTAAAACGACAGAAATTTGAACAAAAACAACTAAACTACTAACCACAAACAGAAATTGAAAATATCTAACCTAAAAACAGGAATTGAAAGCAAAATAAAAACTAGAACAAAAACTAGACAACCGTCCGGTTCCCGGCAACGGCGCCAAAAACTTGTCTACGGATTTTATCTATGCAAAACAAACAAGTAATAAATTTATAATCCGGTTAACCCCAAGTATAAGGATCGTAGTACTAGTGGTTAATGCCGGGTCGATCTTACGGGGAACTAGACGGTGGTGGTTCCTAGTTTTTGTCTAACTAAACTATGTCACGGAAAACTAAACTAAACGGCGATTAAACAAAATTAAACGAACATATATGCTTGAATATAAACTAGACGAGAGGACGAATCCAAAGCTAGGGAGGTTTGGTTGCGAACAAATTACTCTAAAAGTGCAATAGAAAATAAACTAACTAAACAGTTCAAGTCTCGGGTTAAATCAAGTTTAATACGGGCAAACGAGTATTGATCCACCTATCCAACAAGCACTAATCTCTCATCCCGATTATATTGCGGTTTCTACCAAGTTGTGGTTCATCTTATCAAAGGTATGAATCCTACTTTCGTAGATGATTCGCCTATTAATTTCTATCTTTCGATTTACGGAAATTAACGCGTCATAACATAAACAAAGATGTAAACTTTAGCGTTTTAACCTAGATTTCTAACCTATCAACTTTCGTTTGACATAGATTAAAGATCTATTCCTAAATCATGGTGATCTAATGTTTATAAAGACTTTCATCAAATATAAAACATCATACATGCACATCTTTCGATATAAATGCAATTAATCAACATAAGACATGATAAAGGAAACAACTTGATTAAAAACTTACAAAATAACCGAAGAATCAAAAGTAATGAAAGTTGGATGGCTTCACAATGCTCGTTTGATTGAAGCCTAGCCTCTTAGCATCCTTGAATAGCTTGAATTGTTGAAGTAAATTGCATAAACTAAGCTAATTGTATCTAGGAATTTAAGAACATAAAGCGGGAAAAAAGCGAGTAAAAATGCGAGCCTATAGCCGCCCCTAGGGTTTAGGGTTCGAGAATTGTAGAATTGGCATCTCAATGTGTGAAAATAGGCAAATATTTATAGAGATTTGAGGCGGTTTCACTAAGTCGGCAATCCGGACGCTCGTTCAGGTGAGTAGACGCTCGTCCAGGTGTTCTGAACTCCAACGCAGACGTTCGTTTGGACAGCGTCCAAACTCTCTGATCTTCTTTTTGCACTTTGGACGCTCGTTTGATTGTTCTGGACGTTCGTTCAGTAAGTTCATGATGCCTCAATATTGAATTCTTCCTCTAGACGCCCGTTTGGATCATCAGACGCCCGTCCACTCCTGGACGGGACTTGGACGCCAGTTCAGCTGGAATAAAACTTGATTAAATCATCTCTATCTCTTCTCCTGCCCACTCCATTCGATCATTATCTCTTCTTAAATCTTTATAGCTCGAGTTCTAACCCTTTTGATCATCATTTGAGCACGATAAGCATACCTATAACACATGGGAAAACATCGCAAAACTGTAATAAAGTCCAATTAATTATAATTCACGATGAAAACACATAATTCATTCAATATTGCAATTAAGTCCTTAAAAACCTAGTATGCTCAATATTTCCATATAAGGGCCATTTATTATGCAATTAATCCAGTTAAGAGGGAAAATACCGTAAAATATATCATAATAAAACATAGATTTTCACCCTTAACATTCAACTCTACTTCCACTTTGGCGCCAACCGAACCTTCTTGGAACGCGCTAAGCCTAACAGTGCCTTGTTCTTCTGCCTCGAACCTGTGACACACGATGATGCCCATTTGGTGCGCGCTAACTGCATCAGTACCGTTATGCAAGTTTCCGTGTGTTTGGCGCGTGCTAATGCAAGTCTAGCGCGCGGTGAACGTTCGGAAGACTTGGAAAATAGTCTGTTGCAATGTCAATTCCGACCAAACGATTCCGACCTTTTAACAACACAAAACCTGCAATTTTCATCAGCAAACAAAACCAAAAGCATCAAATATCCGTTTAAGCACCAAAGCCGTTTAAGGTGAAAGGGCTTGAATCCTTTGATTCCATAACCTCTATGAACAATCTAAGCTTCATAAACGGGGCACTACGATTACTACAACCTCTTTTACCAATAGAACTCATAAATTTCTCAAGACCGTTCAAATTCCGTATTTAGGGCTAAACGAGATACTTACGAAAATAAGATTTGTTGGTGTAGAAACGTTTGTTGCGAAGAGACGATTACTTTATCCTACTGCGGCCTAAACAAACAAGTGATGGATTAGCCGCGGGATTGAATATTCTCCTCATTCGTTTCCTTGCTCTCTGCATCGCCTCTCTTCTTTTTTTCTCAGAATTGCCGTGTGAAATATTATGAGAGAATAATGAGGGTTATTTTTTAAATACTTATTATTAAAATCCCCTTTTTTATAATGAAGTCCTCTTTAATTATTCAATTTAAGTTAAGCATGATTAGGAAATAATAACTTTTAATTCCATTTACCCTTCTTAAAAATTCAGGATGGTAACATTTATTTTACTTGATCGGAATAGTCATCACAATTTAGCATCGGAGGTGAGAATGATTTTTAGTGCCTTTGTCTTACTTGTTGTGTATGCATCAATAAGGGGACTATGTAGGTCTTTTATTTATGTTTCCTACAAGCCTTGATATAGTGACGGTAACTAAACTGTACTTGCAATATTTTTTTGTAAACTTATGCTGATTTATCTTTCTTGCTAAATATGCTCTTAGGCCCACGTACAGGCCCAATGTGACATTCGCGAGATTTTTTTAGGCTTGGCGTTTCAATTTGCCCTTACTTCTTGATTTATTCATGGTGAATTAATAAATAAGTCATGGAGTAAGTTACCGCTTTGATTCACCGTATATCGAGATGATTGTTGTGGAGTGACCTGCTTAATAGCATAAGGCTCGTAGCATAGTCATATAGTGACGTGCTAGAATAGCGATCGGGATTAATAGCTTTAGGCTCGGTAGCGACTTGCCACAGATATGTCGTGTTGAGTAGCGACCGGACTTAGCAGCGTTAGGCTCACAAGCGACTAGTTGAACATTTCCGTGCTAAGTAGTGACCGGTCTAGCAGTGTTAGGCTCGAAAGCGACTAGCTGAAGATTGCCATGCTGAGTAGGGACCAGACTTAGCAGTGTTAGGCTCGGAAGCGACTAGCTGAAGATTGCCATGCTGTGTAGTGACCGGACTTAACAGCGTTAGGCTCAAAAGCGACTAGCTGAAGATTTCCGTGCTGAGTAGCGACCGGACTTAATGAGCCGCGTTAGGCTCAAAAGCGACTAGCTGAAGATTGCCGTGCTGAGTAGCGACCGGACTTAGCAGTGTACGGCTCGGAAGCGACTAGCTAAAGATTGCCGTGCTGAATAGCGACCGGACTTTATGATGCCGACCATTGTAATAAGTGGGATATTTGGCATAGTATTTTTTAGCGACTTAGCCAAAATAGCGTTAGCGGTATCGAGTATCTGGGGAGCTGAGCGGCAACCGATCTTATCCTTACCTTTGACTGGATGTAAAGTGTTTCCTTGACATTGTAATCGTCATGATTAATCGGTTATGATGTGAAAGGTCGCACCTTCTGATTGGATAGCGTGTCCCAAGAATCATAAAGAGGAGTTATTGTATCCAACGGCGAAGAGTCACATTTATTCTTTCGACCTCTATATAAGGACGGTCTCTTCATACTTGTATACTTTCCGCAATTCTGAGATTTCCATAGCGAGAGGACACCGACAACTTCAAATACTTTCCGGCAACGTCAAGACTTTTACGGTGGTTTCAGAAGTATCTTCGGTCGTTTGAAACCACTTTTCAAGGCTTTTTTCCTAGATTTCGTTAGAGCAGTCATGTAAATCGTCCAAGCTTGTATTTATTTTGAGTTATAGCACATTTATCTAGCTTTCGATCTCTTGTGTTTTTATGAATTCTTGTGCTTCCCTGGAGAACAAATGTGGCATATAAGAGGGGAGATAGGCCCGTAGCTTATAAGAAATAAGATAGACCCAACACTTGTAAGCATAGTTTTTTTGGGAAACTTTCGCTTGGATTGGTTTGAACCCAAGACCTTTCACTCTGATACCATGTTGAACTACCATCACTCCGAAAAGGTTAAGCTGGTGGGGAGGTAGATAATTAACATTATATCTCAATATAAATGTCTTCTGAGATATAACGGTCTACCACCGGAATCAATAGCATTTCAAACACCCTAAATGTTTTGACTTCTCTTCACAGCTGACCTTTTTTTTTTTTGCTTTCTCAAGGTATTCTCAGACAATTGTCTAGAGACTAATCCTTCGAGGTACTGTCGGGTACCAAATGTGGGGACCTCTCTCAACATGGTTTTCTACACCCACAAGGGCTCGAACCCAAGACCTCTTGTTTAAGCGACCGAGTCCATTCCACTCCGACCTGTTTAACCATAATGAAATTGTGTCGGATTTTTAAGCTACCGTTGTCATGGCAGTCAACTTCATGACATTTTTACCGTCAATTTACCATTGAATCTAAGTTTAATTGTGTACTATTATGAGTGACTCCAGGCTAAATGAGTTAATTTGATGTTTCGTAGTTTGTTATTGCAATATTGCATTTTATATGTTATTTGCCGAGAAAATAGTCTACTTTGGTTGTATTATTGGTCTTTGGTAGATCACGAGGTTATGGAGCATCGAAAGAAGTTTCCGGATCAAGAGAACGAGTGAAGAGACGAATCTAGTCGATTCGTGGGTCGAGTAAGCGCTGGAGATTAATATAAAGTGGACTGGAGCTGAAGGCTAAAGTGTTTGAACCAAGATTGAACCGGAGAATCTGCCTAGTCAGCTTGCAACATAAATTCGAAGGTCATAGCATGCAAATTGTGCTTCTAGAGAATTTATAGGTCTTGAAACCGACTTTCTGGTGCACTTTGAATCACCTAAATCGGAGTTGTAGAAGACCATATGTGGCTAAAACACTAAAATGGGTCTGGCGGCTCAGCGTTAGATTTCTAGTGCTGACAGTTGCCCAAACAACCCAAAGCTAACCCTAAGTGGGCCAACGCGTATTTGGATTCCTAATAAGCTTCTAGGTCTGTTTTATCATTAAATAAGGCAACCAAACATCATTGTAATCACACATTTTTGTACAATAATACAATTTTCAATATAATTGGAATTTATTCATTCTTGGGAGCAATTTCTTATGGTTCAGAGTATCAATTCGAGGATTGTTTGGCTTTATATTGAAGATTACTTTGATGTATGCTTGTTCTAAATTAGTTATGCTTTCGTATACCTTCGATTGTATGTTTTACCGATTTTTATCCAAATTGATGCTAGGTTTAACATTCAGTTAATTGAATCATGCAACATGTGAATTGTACCCGGTCTATGTATAATGTTGAATCAGTAGGTTGATTAGAAAATTAGTTTCATGCTTCACATGCCGTTCTAGAGGCATGTCATGCCATCGTCTCAACGGCAGGTCAGACATGTGCTGATCGTTTTTAGTCTTTTAATTATAGATATTTGGGCTTAATTAATAAATGTATGAAATCCGATCACTTATTTGTATGTATTTTTTAAGGAACTAAAGTTGAAGGAACGGTTAGGAAATAGGTTTTCGGATCACAAGGTTAAAACTACCCTTGACCCGGTAGTTTTCCAGTGATGTTTTCCATCCTTAGGATAGGGTAGCCCATTAAATAGTTTAATACACGTTGTCCAATTAGACCTAGCCCTATCACATGTTGGTTAGAGTAACGCAGTCGTTCTTCTACCCTAACACAGAATAGAACTATTTTCGGGATTGTAACCATTAATTGTCTAGAATTAGGATCGTTAAACTTAAACCATACAAATTGCATGCATAGTAGACTGAGGGCGGTTATTTGTACATGGTTCGCTTAACTCTTATCGTAATCGTTACTTAACTACTTTATTTCGTGTCATTTGTTTGTTTAATTGATGGCTTACGTAAGTTAAATCAGTAGGCTAAACATAGTAAGTAAGTAATTAATAAAACTAACATGTGTGTGCAACATGTACTAATGTAGTTAATAGACATGGTTTATATGCATTGTTTAATTTATGGGTGGAATCGGGTCGGACCCGACCCGTAACCGCCCTACCCGAGCCCGTCCCGACATGATTTGGGATTCTGTTTTCCTTCTCCCGACGACCGGAATACCTGAATATTCAGGACTCCGTTGGGTCAGGAAATGATATCCTGAAAATATGATTTAAAAAAATATATTTAAAGACATGGAAATACATAAACACATCATGCATTAACATATTAAAAGAAAACATGTGATATAATTTTCCAATCAAGTGAATTAGATTTCCATAAAAATAACAATACAAAACTTGAATTTAAAATAACATCGATAAAGAATTATTACTAAAATAAGTAACGTAATAATATAAATTAGCTGAAGATATTCCTCTTGAAATACCAAAAATATTTGCATCAACAACATAGCATTCAATGCATCCAATACTTTACTAAATGAATTGTTTCACCACCCTATGATGTCAAAATAATTCACTCAACTTTGATAAATGATAGATGATAAAAGGTATGCGATAATGCGGATTAAATGAAGTAGATGATACTTGTCATTAGTTCAAAAGTAACAAGTAATCTGAAGAACAAAATAAATGGAAAGAGACACAGTATTCACCAAAGTGTGTTAGAAATAAATGACAGCATAATGTTATACAAGATCATTAGAGCACTAAAATCATATACACTTAACGAATTCTTTTTTACAGTTATAAATGCACGTTTTTTCTAGCTTACAGAATCTTTAATTCTTTATTTAAGATGAAATTCATCATATTCTCTATTTTACATAATGTAATAGATATAAAGGAAAATTTACAGAATTCGTAAGAATATGATAGATGTAAAGGAAATTTTATAAAATCTATATATTATAGTAAAAAATATATTATTTCTGCAGTGTTATTTTTTCAGTTGAAATTTCTAAAATAAAATCTGTAAAGATTTACAGTATCTAGTGCATGTGCTCTTAGCCTTTTTTTTTTCTTGATAATACAAATTTGGTTGATAATAATTGAATATGTGAATCCTCAAGAAATTGAAAAAGAAAACGATACAGAGACAAGCCTTAAAAAAAATGGAATGAAAATAAAACTCTATTTTGAATTGAATAACTATTTTTCGAGTTTTTGTAAAGGATTTTTTTTTATATTATAAATGATAATATTAATTTTTACAAAATAAAAAATCATTATTTTACTCGGGACGGGTCGAGATTCCCAACGGGATCAACTTTTATACCCGAACCCGACATTTTGGGTTAGGGGTCGGGACAGGTCAGGTTTGAATGGAATTTTGCTTGCCTTAGCTAGTTTAAATATTGGGTTTTAAGTGGATTTACTTGTGTCTCAAGACATGTTTTCAGAGAGGTTTTATGTATTCTTTTAAGTTATGCTTTAAACGGTTTTGCGAACTGCATGAAGTGGATTAGTGTCATATCTTGTCACTCCTACATGAATCTCTCTTTTGATCTTCTTTCTCCTTACTGAGTATCTAGCCAATGCTCACTCATTTACTTGGAATAAGAAGATATGCAGTTTAAAGACGAGTTGGATGATTAAGAATGGAGAGAAAGCCTAGGAATTTAGCTATTGAGTTTTTTATGTTTCAGGTTGTTTCTTTGTTTAGTCAAGTTGAGTTGTAATCAATAATAGTAGCTAGTCGGTTATGATTTAGTTTGACAACAATTGTAATTCGTTGGGTTTGTTAATGAAAAATCTTTAGTGTCGGTTTCCGAGTCTCTTGCTTGTTTCTTTTCTTCTACCCGTTCTGATGCAAGTTGAGGCTTACGTGAGATTTATGGTTTTTTCTAAATATCACATGTTGAACATCTATTTTCGGATAAAAATTCGATATTCAGGACATGGGCGTTACATATGTAATTGTCAAAATTATTTTTTCCATTAAATATGTAGTTGTCTTTTTCCTTGTCTTACCATCTAGGATGCACGGATACGAATACGTGGATACGGGATATGCAGATACGTGATTTTACGGAAATATAAGATATGGGTACGGGGTGTATTTGTAAATATAAAAAAACAAAGACTAAACTGTAAATAATTAAAATAAAAAGACTATATATGTATATGTATGTATATATATATATGTATGTATACATATTAAGGTTGAAACTCATTCTCTCTCTCTCTCTCTTTTCTCTCTCTACCCGTATCTCTAGTCGAATACGTATATATATATATATATATATATAATTTTGAAAATTATAATTTGCCTCAGATACGTATCCAACGGAGTATCCTAAGTATCCGTGGAGTATTGGTATCCGATATATTTCGGATACGGGATACGTTTGCAGGACGGAGTATCCGTGCATCATACCATTACAAATAATTAGCTCACGATTTGACAACTACACGACAGAGTATTATAAATTAGATGCAAGTGCTCGAGTTTTCAGATAATTAAATATTAGTAGAAAGTATGGTGTTTCTCGCCCTGCACAAAGGGTCCAACGGAACGAACAAAAGAGAGTTTGAAAAGATCAGACAGACAAAAGAACCAAGGAGAGCTTGTAGTGTATATAGAAAAAAACACTGAAATGAATTGATTCTTCCCCTCGTTTTTTGTTATATATACTACGTGCATCATTATCTTATCAGTAAAAAAAACACTTTAGAGTCTGTTTTTATCCTTGTTCATCAGTTTTCTAAGCTAGCTGTCTTTTCTTGGAACACTCATTAACAATTATATAAATATGAACCTTCTTTTTGTTTAATAATTATCGATGGTGGTCATGTGGGTAACACTTTTCCTGAGGTTTTAAATTTTTATTATGAAAATTATTAGTTTTAGAATGGAATCTTCTTGGCCTTTCTATACATGGTCTTCCAATGGCACATACATGTTAGACTCCTCGTTTGTCGATATGTTAGGGTTTCTATATATTTTAACTTATAAGTGGATGGTGGGATCCTTTGTTTCTGCGTGACATCTTGATACTGCTACAACAACACGAGTACGTAGTCGCACAACGGCTATCTATACCGTTGATTATAATTATTTTATATTATTATCATTATAATTTAAAATTGATAAACCTAGCATCATCAAGAACAGTCATATCAGTTTTTGTGTTATAAACGATTGTATCTATATAATTATTTCTTTTATGACGCGTGATAGGAGAGACGAAAGAAAATAGACAAATAAATATAATAACCCCCTCAAAAAAAAAACATTTAATAACATTGAAATTTGTTTACTCATTTCCAATTACACGTCACTTCAACCACTTAAATTTGTATATTTTCAATTTCGGTACATGCTGACCGTTAGACCGTAACCGAAAAATGTAAGATGGTGCATTTTTCTGTGAGAAAATATTTATGTTAGAAAAAAGATAGAGTTCCCGAAATACTGCACAAAATTATCCTCCGAATCATGTGTGGATCATATTTTTTATGTTTGTTTTTGTATTTTTTATTAAATTTAAAACATGTGATGTAAAATGAGTTGGTGGACAAATTTTGTGGACTTTCTTGGTGCCGGAATCATCATTCTTTGTGTTATTACATGCTTTGAAGGCAGTTTTTATAACTAAAATAAAGTAAACTCATATAAAAAGTAATTTATACATATGAATATATTTAGATACTCAAATGCTCGCGTAGACATAGGGGTCCATTTGAAGGGATGTGATTGCTTCAGACAATCCGTGATCTGGGCAACAATTCTGCTGAAGCTCCGAACAGAACGCCTGTAAAATGTAGCCAAACCATGAAAACTACGTACCTCGGAGATAGTAGTTGGAATAGGCCAATCAAAAATGGCATGAACCTTTTGTTGGTCAAATGAAAATAATTAATAGGGAATATTTTGATTTATTTTATTCCTTATTTTAGACAATTGGAGATCCAAGTATTCTATTCTTAAGGAGCAAGTATTCTGATTTTCTCAAGGAGCAAGTATTCTGATATTGTACAGATTTTGCTAGTTTTATTTTACACTATAAGTAGAGTCATAGAGAGAGCTCTCATTGTATTTGAAGAAGTTATGCAACTTAAGAACTTCGAAGAACAGAACATTCAAAAGGATGGAAAGCGGAGAATGAGAGAGAAGAAGAAATCATCATATTAATTGATAATCTGAAAAGTTAAAATTACAATACTGTGATTCACCTATATATATAAATATATCCTAATGCTAATGCTAGATACTACTAAAGTGGTTACAACAGAATGAAACAACTATAACCGAAAAACGGTTAGTGTAGGTGAGCTGCACTTTAGTCTGCTGATGTTCTAATGCACTGCTGAAGCATTCACTTCAGTCTGCTGATATATCCATCTTCTGAACTTTGTATGACCTCTATTCGTGCAGCTTGATCTCGTATAATCTCAATAGCCCCCCTCAAGCTGAGAGTCAATGAAGCTTGAACTTTGTATAACCTCTAATCTTGCCGCTTGATCTCTTGTGATGAACTATGGGGTTGAAAAATATAGTGAACTCCTATCTGCTATAGGAAATAGTGAAACAGTGGGGCAAACAATGCTTTAGTGAGTATGTCGGCCAATTGGTGATGAGTCCTAATTGCATCAATCTTAGAAATCCAGACTGGACCTTTGCTCTTGTGATGTGACAATCAAGTTCTATGTGTTTGGTTCTTTCATGGAAAATAGGATTTTTGGCTATGTGTATAGCCCTTGCATTGTCATAAAACAATAGAATAGGTAGAGATACTGGTATGTTGTTAAGGGTGAATTTATACGATTTATATTGATATATTTTATGATAATTTCCCTCATATTTGTATAATTTGCATAAGAAACGAGTGTTTAATGGAATTATTGAGTAAATGAGGTTTTTAATGAGTTAATCGCAAAATTGGTTAATTTATGTGTTTTATTGATGATTTTATGTTTATTTGAATATTATGACTCTTTGCGATGTTTTTGATGACGTGTAGATGCATAATTGCGGTTCAAAAGATGATTAAATGAAGATAAATGTCGGATTTAATGGATGAAAAAGAGATAAGGAAGAAATTGGATAGAAGAAAAGAGATAGAGTTGAAGATTTCGAATTTTGATCCAGCTGAACTGGCGTCCAAGTCCCGTCCAGGATGGACGGGCGTCTGATCATCCAAACGGGCGTCCAGGCTGAGATTTTTGATTCAGAGATTTTGGACGCTGGAGTGGACGGGCGTCTGAAGCAAGTCCAAGGCACCTTGGACGGGCGTCCAGATAGCTGGACGGGCGTCCTTAAACCGACTTAGCAGCAGCCGCCTCAGTTTTCTATAAATATCAGCGCGTATTTCAACCCTAATCATACATTATTGAGACCTATTGATACACAATCATTAGGAGAAAACCCTAGGCGGCCCCCGGCCCCCGCTTGGGGGAGGTCCGGGGTTGCGATTTTTCTTGTTTTATATTCGTTTTTTCTATTTCGTTTTGCTTTCGTTTTTTATCTTGAATGCTTGGAGGTGAGCAATTGTTCAAACCATGTGAATCCGTTTCAGCAGGTTCTTTATTTTCAATCTAGATTTGTTTTGTGAATTTGATTAAAGTTGTATCTTTTCCATGATTATTTGTTAAGCAATCGATATCGAGAGATGTATTGCTTATTGATGTTTACCGTATGACGAGAGTCGGTGTAAACCTTAGATCACCATAGGAAAGATGGGATTTTTAATCTTGACATAACGAGAGTTGATAGGTTGAATATCTAGGTTGCTAGATTGTGAGATCTTACACCATGTTTTGATAGCGTCAATCTTATATATCGAGAGATGAGAGATTGATAGGCGAATTATCTACGAGAGTAGGAATTCATTTGATAGGCGAACCACATCTTTATTAAATCTTCACTAAACGATCTAGAGTAGAAATAGAGGGTTTCGGGAACGGTGGATTATTGTTTGTTCGTTGTTTAATCACCATGATCATCTTCTTGTTTACCGTTTATTTTATAGTTTATAGTTTAGATTTCGTTTTCGCTTTTATCCTTCCTGGGTTTGGACTGACAATCCTCTGTCCAGTTTATATTTTCGTTTTTAATTTTAGGTTTTAATAATAATAGTATCAATCTTAGGAAAATTAATGAACTAGATACCCCGATTCCCTGAGATGGACTCCGGTATTAATCGCTATACTACGATCCCTATACTTGGGGAATACCGGATTTATAAATTTTATTACTTGTTTGTTTTGTTAGATAAAATCCGTGACATATGTGTAGATCTTTCATAATGTAGACCAACCATTGGAGCTCACAAGTGGCACTAGCCATGGCCCTGTATTCAGCTTCTGATGAAATTTTTGCAATTGTGGTATGTTTCTTTGCTTTCCAGGAGATGGGAGCTACTCCTAGAAACATGATGTGGATTTTCTTGAGTCCTCACAACCAGCCCAATCTAAATCTGTGTACCCCTTCAGTTTTAAATCATTTTGTGCAGGAAACAATAACCCTTGTCTAGGATTACTTTTGATGTACCTTAACAGTCTATGGGCTGCTTGCATATGATTTACTGTAGGATTTGATAAAAATTGGCTGAGTTGTTGTACAGAAAAGGCTATGGCTGGTCTGGTGAATGATAGGTGGATAAGCTTTCCTACTAGGGTTTTGTAGGATGAATTATCTGACAACAACTCTGAAACCCCTGCTGATGACTTCTGTTTTGAATTAAGTGGTGTACTGACTGGCTTGGCCTCAGTAAAACCATACTCGTCTAGAAGATTGATAGCATACTTTCTTTGATTAATAGAGATACCTTGATATGTTCTGGAAAGTTCAACTCCTACACAATATCTTAATGATCCAATATCCTTAATCTGAAACTTCTGGTGTAGAACCTACATTACTTCATTTATAGGTGTCATGGAAGCACTAGCAGCTGTGATGTCATCAAAATAAACCAGGAGAGCTACAAAAGTGTCCCATGGTCCTCTGGTAAACAGACCGTGATCATTCTTAGATTGCACAAAACCAATTTATGTTAATGCAGTGGTCAATTTGGTATACCACTGTCTACTAGCCTGTTTGAGACCATACAATGATCCGGTTACTTGGTTCGGTTTATCTATTGTAAATCCTAAAGGTAGATCCATGTATACTTCTTCATCAAGTTCTCCATGTAATTGTTCACATTCATTTGATGGATATGCCCCTGTTTTGATGCTGCTAGGGCCAGTAGGGTTCTGATTGTTGTAACCTTAGCCACAGGGGAAAATGTTTCCTCATAATCTATGCCATAAGTTTATGTGTATCCCTTTGCTACCAGCCTTGCCTTGTATCTTCCTATCGAGAAATATGCATGATATTTGATCTTGTATACCCACTTACACCCTATGGTTCTCTTACCAGGGGGTAAAGTCACAAGTTCCCATGTGTGTGTAGCTTGTAAAGCATCTAATTCTTTCTGCATTGCTTCCTTCCAACAATCATGCTTGATAGCTTGATTATAAGTCTTTGGTTCTGTCAAATTCTCTGTTGAACAAACAAACTGCTTGTATGTATTAGTAATATTATCATAGGTCACCATATTGTTTATAGAATGTGGTGATTTCTTCTGTGGTAGAATATACTGTTCTAGATAAGATGGTTGCTGCCTTTGTCTAGCAGATCTTTTGGCGACCTGCTGAGGTTGCACAGCAGGTTCAGCAGGTTCCATGTGTGCTGTAGTAGTGTGTTGAACACTTGTAGACATGTCTGGAACAGTCATGAATGGAACATGCAAAGGAACTGGTTCCGACGTAGGCACAACACTACCTGTATCTGAATTATATAAAGGAAATACATTCTCATAGAATTTAACATCCCTAGATACAAAAATATCCTTGGTGGATTTGTCTAACAAAATATGGCCTTTTGTATATTGTGGCATTCCAATGTATATACATTTTTTAGCCCTAGGATCAAATTTTGACCTATTGCGTGCAGGAGTAGAAGCATAAACCAAGCAACCAAATATTCTTAAGTCATTATAAACAAGAATTTTATCATATAACAAGTAAGGTGCCTTATTATCAATAACTGGAGAAGGCAACAAGTTAATAAAATAGACAGAATGCAAAATGAAATAGCCCCAGTATTTTAAAGGCAGATTTGACTTGAACTTTAAGGATCTTGCTACATTTAATATATGATGGTGTTTCCTCTCCACAATGCCATTTTGTTGTGGAGTGTCCACACAAGAGGTTTGATGGATGATCCCTTTTTCTTGATAAAATTCTGGCATATTGAACTTATGTCCTTTATCAGATCTCACAACCTTCACATGTTCATTAAATTGCACAAAAGCATATTGACAAAAGGATTTAACAAGATCTTTGGCTTCTAATTTAGCTTTCATTAGAACAACCAAGTGTATCTTGAAAAAGCATCTACTATTGTAAGAAAATTGGATTGTGCATGTACAGATTGCTGCCTTGCAGGCCCCCAAATATCAACATGTATTAGATAAAAAAATCCCTGCTACAGAGGTAGTACTCAAAGGAAAACTAGATCTTGTATGTTTAGCAAAATGATAAATATGACAAGGTTTACGTGTAGAAGGAACATGAGTAACAACATGTAAATCTAACAATTTCTTATGAGAAAGATGGCCTTGTCTATTGTGCCAAATATCTTCATCAACAATAGCTCTAGAAACCGCACAAATGGTGTGGTCTTGTAAAATTTGTGCAGGTGCATGATCCAAGACATATAACCCTTTTGACTTACTAGCTGATCCAATCAGTTTCCCATACTTCTTGTCCTGTATCAAACACTTATTAAGTACAAATACTATTGACAAAGCACGGTTAGATGTTAGTCTAGCAAGAGAGATCAGACTAAAATGGAAAATAGGAATACATAAAACATTTACAAGGACCAAACCAGTATGCAAACCTTTCCCTATATGGGAAACCCTAACATTGGATCCATTTGGCAGTCCCACAAACATATGACTAACAAGCTTTGGATCCACTAATAGATCTAACATGTTAACCAAATGATCTGTGGCACCAGGATCCACTATCCATAAGGAATTTTTTGATGTACCTGTTGTATCAGATGCATGAACAAAATTGGTAGAAAGAACAGTTGCCTGATTATCTATGTGATCAAAAATCTGATGGCTTAGAAATGTTCAATAGGTTTAACAGTTGATATTGCACTTTGTTGAGAGTAAAATTCTCATTATCTGCAGTAGCACCCAAATTGTTGTCAGCAGCCTCAAAACCAGACTCTGTTGAACCAGAATCTACCATATCAGCCCTGCTTCTAGGCTTAAACCCTGGAGGATACCCATGATTTTTATAACACTTGTCCACTATATGACCCGTGAAACCACAAAAGGTACATTGCAACTTCTTCCTGTCTTGGACAAGATTTCCTTTCTTGAAACCAGTATTTATAGAATTTACATTGGCCTTACTTAGCTGCTGTTGACTTGGAATAGAAGTATTACTAGACTGATTAAAAGACCTATTGTATAAAACTTGAGCATGTGAAGAATGTACTATGACATAGTCCTTTTGTGCTTCAAGCTTCAATGACATTGCAAACATAGTATAAAGATCAGGCACATGATGCATCAATTGAGCCTGTGTCATTACATGGACATATTCAGGAGTCAATCCTTTCAAGAACCTAACCACATTTTCTTGTCTCTGCATAACCTGCAAACACCTTGAGCACATCACATGTGCATCTTGGCTCACATTTGCACATTGGTGTAGGCCTCATAAGATCTATTTCATCCCGGAGTGTTTTTACCTAGGTAAAATAGCTAGTAACATCCAATTCACCTTGTTTTACGGTATGAACTTCCTCCAACAAATCAGAAACTTTGAAAACATCTAATCTTGAAAACCTTGATTCAAGATCTAACCAAATGTCCCTAGCAGTAGCATTAAACATAATGCTTTGTGCTATGGAAGGAATAATAGAATTGACCAACCAAACACTAACAAACGCATTACACTATTGCCATACCTGGAAATTCGGGTCATTGAGTGCAGGTTTAGGAATAGAACCATCTATGAAACCCACTTTATTCTTGGTAATCAATTGACTCTTCATGGACCAACTCCAATGATAGAAATTCTTGTTGTTGAGAGGATGATGGACCAAGTCCAGAGAAGGATTTTCACTAGGATGAATGTACAATGGATTGTTGGGCAAAATCACCTGATTTTGAGTAGCATCCATGGTTGAGACTCCAAGAACAAGTTCAAGAAATAGAATTGCAAGAATCGGATTAAACCATAGATTGGGGATCAAACTCCAAATCAGAGAAAAAGCGCAAATGCAACAACTGCATATTTTAATGTTCTGATACCATGAAGAAGTTCTGCAACTTAAGAACTTCGAAGAACAGAAATTGACACTACAAGAAAAATGACATTTTGTGACGAAATAAAATGTGACGCTTCAAAATTCATCACCGTACAATAAATTTTGCGATGAATATTTTTGAATCCTCACAAATAAGTATTTCATAAATTTATACAATCTTTGCGTTGCAAATAGCTTTCTCCTCCGTCACAATGAAAAATTGATATTTTTTGGCAAATTATATATAAATCATATCGGTGAGGAATTCATAAATTCGTAACCAAATGTTTAATGTGAGGAAATATTTTCATCACGTAATAAATTCCAAAAAAACCGGCTACAAAGCGTGCACATTTTAAATTTTCTTTTTTATCTCGCCCGCCTATTGTTTCCCATTTCCCTCGTTTTTTTAATTTCCGCCAAACTTTTCGTATAACACGATCTTTGATATATATTTTTATATCTTCTAAAAAAAATATTTTTATACATTTATATATATAAACAACCCTCAATAAAATATATATAGACAAAACCCTGGATAACAAATCGCTGTGATCATCGATAGTAAATAAAATTAAACAAGAAGTTGAGAAAACGAAATCGCTGCAGAAGAAGGACCGATCGAGGGCAGTATCAGGTACTCCATTTGTTTCTTGCGTTTTCAAGGTAATTTTAAAAATTACCCGGTTGTGTGTGTATGATCGGGAATCATGATGATGATTATGAATTGTGTGATCCAGTGAAATTAGATAATGGAAAAATGACATATACGGGTTAGTGAATTAGTTTTAGGTAAATTAATGATTTCATCACTAGTTATACTTTCTTGGTTTTGACTCGAAATACCTGAGTTATGATCATTTGGAATTGCTTGCCTTTGCATAAATGTTTTCAGCTTTAGTGTTGCCAAATAGGCCGGTTGTTTTTTATTCAGAGTGGAGAGGATATCGGGTTCAAGCTTTTCAATTGTGTTGTTGGTCCTCCCTAAAAAGTACATCCATCTTCTCTCCTCTCGCTTTTCGGTATCAAATTTCATTGACAAATGCTCGTTTTCGAAACATTTCACTTTATTCTCTCGCTTTTCGGTATCGAATTTCATTGACAAATGCTCGTTTTCGGGTTTTGTTGTATTATCCATACTCACTCCTCCTGTTGGAGGACCAAACATGTCAGTGAAACGTTGTTTCATTGGATTTGTGGTGCTGATACTTTCCTTTTCCGGTGATTCATTGAGGCCGAAATTACTGGTTTGATGATTCTGCATATAGATTCTAACTTGTGAAGTTGAAGACATTGATAATGGAGAATTAGTTATATTGTTCATAGGAGGATCTTGATTCAAGACATCAAGCCTTTGTTTTGGCACTCCATTTTTGAGGAGGTTTTATCATGATCAGAAGGATTAACCTTGAATACTGAATCTTCATTATTAATCTGTTCATTTTTTCTTGATTTATCTTTTGATCCATTCTTTTCTTGTTTCATTTCCTCTGAGTACATATCCTCAACCATTGGCTTCCAAAGTCAAACTCGAGCATTGATAAACCAGTTTGACACCTGCAAATTAGCATCTTCAAAAGCCTTGCAGATCACATCAATAGCAGAGGTGGAATCTGCTTCATCACCTCTGCTTTTGATTATAATGTCAGCATTTTTAACATCTTCAAAAGCCTTGTAGATCACATAGTGCACCACCGTCCAGATATCGTCTGCTTGGAGATACGACATTAAGTCATTGGCTCAATTGCCTTCACTGCTGGTATATATTCTATAGTGTCCCTCATGTTTCAAGTCATGCAGTTCAACCCCATGGTTCTCCATTCTTATAATCCTTTATACTGCATCATAGTTCAGCTACATGATGACAGAATGATATAAAATGATCAAGAATTATAGCAGATTTTCTGCTCCAAAAAGGCCCTCGGGTTTGCAAATGTTCATGCTGTTTGATGAGCCAAAATGCAAGTGTTTCAGCTGATAATTTGCAGGAAGCTTATGGACATTATTGGTAAGTATTTGGAGGTGGTTTTATGAAGAAAGGACGAACTAATTAAATGATATTCAAGCTGCTATGCTTCTGTTTTCAAGCAGAATTTCTGCTATGTCTTTTTTTTGTTCTAACATTTTTAATCCCAGTTCCTTTTCAATGTCGTCAATATTGATTGAAATATACGTTGCACTCTCCGCTCATCCAAAAATCTCAGGCTCAATAAAGAGCTCAAAACTCAGCTGCAGAAATCATAATCTGGCCGT
This sequence comes from Gentiana straminea, assembly GCA_036785695.1. Classification (NCBI taxonomy): domain Eukaryota; kingdom Viridiplantae; phylum Streptophyta; class Magnoliopsida; order Gentianales; family Gentianaceae; genus Gentiana; species Gentiana straminea. The sequence continues at coordinate 1,977,697 of JAVUPR010000312.1, read as the reverse complement.
CACAAATCACAATTCACAGAAAAGAGGTTAGTGTTTGTAGCTTTGAATTTCTCTGATGTGAACTTACAAGTGATTCTCACCTCGAATGATGAATCATGGTCCCTCGATTGCTCGTCGTTTGGTTCTCCAGGCCCGTGTTTTTTTCGCTTTCAAGTTTCAAGTTCTAAGAGATTTGAGATCATGTTATCTTTCTCTAGTGTCTACTTTAATGTTTTGTTGGTATTTGTTATTGTGAGGATTATCAAAAGAAAAGCATATGTAATCCTTTTTTTAAATGTGTATTATCCTTATACTTAATTAAAGCATTGAGATGAATAAGTTTGTTCGATGATCTTGGGGATTCTTTGGTACACATAGACTTGGAATATCATTGAAGATGTTCTCTAATGGAGAAATTGTTGTCTATGTGTATCTTTAAGAAACTCAAGGTTTCATGTTTCAGTCTCTTTATTTTCTGCATTTGTATTTGTACTGCTGTTGTTCATGTGGAGGTTCCTGGCATGGTTGTGAATGAAATTTGTGTTGCTTTGTTAAGATAAAAAAATAAAAAAAATTAAAGCATTGAGATGCTGAACCACTACTATATACGTGTGGTAATGGTATATCACACTATTAAACCTAATGGTAACAAACAATCTGTGTCGTATGCGATATATCATGATGGTAAACTAGTTTACTTAGAATGCTACTTTCAACTCAATTTATTACCATTTAAAAATAAGTAAATGTTTGGCTATTTTATTGTTTTCTATTGTCCATGTTTGTAGTACATTGCTTGGCTCATTCAAACACTAATGGCCTCATGGATAGACGATGGATTTTAAATCGGAATCGACTTAGCAAGGAATATATTGATGGGGTTCAATCATTGATGGGGTTCAAGAGTCCTCAATTCAATTCCTTTATTTTGTACTAAGAGTTATATTTTCTTCTTTGTTTACACTAAATAGATGAATTTAATTGTATGTCTTGTTTATTCTTTATTTTGTCGGGATCCTAAAGGACTCAAAATGCGAAAACATGCTTTTCATTTATACAAGTAAGTTAGTGTTATATTATATATGCAAATCTGTTATGTAGTTGTTTTTGTTTAGGTAAGTTTTTTACACTGCAGTTTCATTGCACAGCACGGTTTAGAGCTAAAAATCGACTTTTCGATCGATCAATTTTTTGTTGGTTGATTGTTCAATCGCCTTTTGTGCAGTCATTGTTCAATCGATTTTTCACAGTCGGTTGTAGAGCTGAGAATCGATTTTACGCTGGTCGATTGTCAAGATCAATTGGAAATCGCCGGTGTGAAAGTCGATTCTCAGCTATGAAATCGACTTGTTTTAGGTGGTGGTGTCAGGCTAAAAATACTCTGGTAGGCACCTAGTTACACGACTATGTAAAAAGATTTTATATTCATACATGTTGTAGTGTGGACTTGATTTTGGAAAACAGGATAATGAGGGAAAAGAAAGTTCCTATTGATCAATGGATTATGTAAGAGAGATAAACACTTCAATGAGGTTAAACGATGTGTTGATTATTGTAACGACTGTAAGAATGGTAAAATGATACAAGGTAAAAGTTAAACAATGAATCATCGGCATGTAGTATTGTATTTGTGAGTTAGCATGGATCAGATGGTAGGATCTTAGGGGAGATAAGTAGTAGATTGATTTCAAGAAACTATTCTTATATGGGGTTCAATCATTTGAATCTTGATAATTTGAATCGACTTAGCTTTGAATCTTGCAATATGATAATACATGGACTTTGAATATTGATAATTTGTTCGCAGGATAAGATGAAACGAATGCGGGATGAACACAAGGAGAAATTGATTGCTGAAGCACCCGAGGATACTCCACTTGATTCTATACAAGTGCCAATGGAGGTTGAGTTAGAAATCATGAGTAAGACTCTTGGGCGCAAAGGGCGATCTATTTATGGTGTAGGTTCTTTTCAACGATTGGAAACCACCAAATCATTTGTGACATCTTCTATGGATTCAAACTCTGAGTTGGCTGAAATTCAAAATCAAGTAAAGTTTCTAGCAACCAGTTATAAGATTATGCAAGAGGAAAATGAGAAACTAAAAGCACCAGTGACAGCCCTCTTGACATCACAAGGAAAGAGTAGCAGCCATTCTGATGAGCCTAACAACTATCAAGATGATGATGATGATGATCCCTATAAAGATGAGCTAGCAGACTATGCATGATCAAATTTATGATTGATTTTCAATTGTCTAATTCTCTAGCATTATTAGAATTTTGCAAATTTTAGTTTATCAAACTTGTGAATTTTTGAATCTCTAGCAGACGGCGTAATTCTTTTTTAAGTTTTGATTTTGAAACTTCTGCACTATTTTGGAACTACTTTATTACCAAGCTATTATTGGTCATTGTATTGATTAGGTGATGCAAAAATCAAATTCATCACGTATAATACGATTATTTGATGAAATTGGGGGCTTGCAATAACATATAAAGTGATGTAGAATTCGTCACAAAATTTTCTATTATATCAAACGTAATTTCTCACGTTTGAAATCAATATGTGACGAACTAGTGGTTAGGATATGAACATTAGGTGAGAAATGCTTCATCACATATACTCATTTTTTGTGATGAAGCTTTTATCACATATCTTAAGAATTTGTGATGAATTTAAGGTCACAAATTTCATTTTATTTTGTATATTCTCCTATATTAGGTGACAAATCGGTCATCACTTAAACATACAATACGCGAGAAATTTGTGGCGTCACATATTTAAGGCAAAAGTGACGACTTTGTCGTCACTAATTTATCTAAAATGACCAAGTGGAAAATGAAATATGTGATGAAGTGTTCGTCACATATTTAACAAAAACGTGAGGAATAATAAATTCGTCACAAAATACTTTTTGTGACTTATGATAGGTGACGACCTGTGTGACGCACGAACTTCATCACAAATAATCAAATGTGACGAAATTTACTTATTATGTGACGAACCCTGGTCGTCACAAAATGTCAATTTTCTTGTAGTGTGAAACATTCAAAAGGAAGGAAAGGGGAGAATGTGAGAGAAGAAGAATATCATCATATTAATTGATAATCTGAAAAGTTAAAATTACAATATTGTGATTCACCTATTTATAGAGAGCCTAATGCGTGCTAATGCTAGATACTATTAAAGCAGTTACAACATAATGAAACAACTATAACTGTCTATAACCGAAAACCGGTTAGTTTAGGTGAGCCGCACATCAATCTTCTGATGTTCTAATGCATGCACTGATGAAGCATTCAATTCAGTCTGCTGATATATCCATCTGCTGAACTTTGTATAACCTCTATTCTTGCAGCTTGATCTCTTATAATCTCAATAGTATTGAACACATCGTTTCATCAATAAAATTATATAAGAGTTTTCTCTTGTTAAGCCTTTGGGCTTGAGTTTATTCTTCAAGTTTCTTCGTTTGATTGAACGATATCAATCATCCCGTCCGTTCGTACGATCGATAACGAATTTAGTTCTCTTGTTCGTACGATGTTGCTACCACTATACTTTGTTTACTACTAGTTTTTGTTTTTATTCATCATCAACAAGCTTATATGCATAAATTACAATACTATCTTTTATTTGTTTTTTTTGAAACAATTATTAATATTAAACATCTATTGTATAAATGGAATCCTAGTCAAATGGACAGTACTTGTAGGAGCGACATGTGAAATATTCCCTTATTGGTGTTTGCAACATGAACCGAACCGGAAGGGCTACAATCGAATTGATAAATATGGACAAAGAAAAGTCCAAATGAAGAATCACGGGAAGGGAGTAGCCAAAGCGCAACATAAATTTAAAAAAAAAAAGTAAATTATAGCGCTGCAACGATCTGTGTCTCCATGTCAGCCGCTGAAACTATGCAGAAAAGAAAAGCTCAGAACAGAAGCATGCAAAAGAGAAGACTGTAACTTTTAGGTGGAAATATTGTTGGGAAAAGGAAAGAGCAAACAGTTTGGTCAATAATGAAGAATAAGTGTTTAGAAATCTTCTTCTTAGCAGCGACTTATGGAAGCATTTGCATTTTCCGAGTGAAATTTTGGGGACTTGCGACTTCTTCTACCCATGTGATTTATTTTTATTTTTTGCTGTTTATTTTTTTTTTATTTATTTTTTTCTTTTTTATTTGAAGATTCGCAGTTGTTTCCTTCTATCCAAGATATGAAGATGCTCCGTCTAGTTAGGTATGTCGGACTGTGATATTGGAAAATGTGTTTCATTTTATCTATTCTCACAAAAGATAAATATTTCATCCGTCTCAAAATATAAGTCATTTTATGTGTGTGCACGTATACTATCTCCGATCCAAAATATTAGTCATCTTATGTGTTTTTACACAAATTAAGAAAGTAGTTGAATGTCATAAATTTGAAGCGTTAATATCTAAAATGTCCCTTGACTATCATTAATGCAGTAATTGTTAAGTAATTATCCCGTCCCATAAAAAATGTCCACTTTTTAAAGAATTGTCCTATAAAAATTGTCCGTTTAGAAAATCAATGTATCATTTAATGCATCTTTTCCAAACATACCACTATCATACATTTAATGTTTGTATACTATTTTCATATTTCAAAACAAGCATTTATTATAAAACATGAGTAAATATGTCCATTAGTGTTTAAAATACAACACATTAATTATTCATTAATCTTTATGCACCACAAAAAATGGACACTTTTTATGGGACGGAAGTAGTAATAAAAAGTGATTGAATTGAAAATAAATTTGGGGTAAGATAGAAAAAGAAGAATAAAAGTTGCATTAGTAATGTAGAATGACTTATATTGTAGGATAAATCTAAAAGTGTAGGATAACTTATATTTTGGACCGGATGTAGTATTAAGAAATTGGTTAGATATCATAAATTTTAAAGGAAAATGTCTAAAATGTCATTTGACTATCATTAATGAAATGGTCATAAAATATTGAAAAGTAGTTGGATTATTAATAAATTAGATGTAAGATATAAGAAAATAGTCATAAATACTTTACTGGTACCGTAGAATGACTTATATTTTGAAACAAAATAAAAGGTGGAATGATATATTTTGAGACGGAGAGAACTTATTAATACTACCTTCGGTCTAAAATATAAGTTATCGTAGAATTTTCACATTGATTAAAAAAGTAATTAAATATAATTAATATATGGATAAAATATCTAATACATCCATTGAACTAAAGAGAGCATTAATTAAAATTGAAGGCAGTACCTTTTTTAGGGAATATATGTAAAATTGCAGTAGTGAAAATTTTGCGTATTGTGTTTGTTTTCTAGTATGTTTTTCTAAACCGAAACGATGAGCATGATTGACAAGTCAACATCTTATTAGTCTCTAACAACCCGAACCTTTCAATTGCTCAAATCCAAATCCGAATCGTTCAGCCATTATATAAAGGGATCGCGAGTTAGAAGAATAAAATAAGATACAAAATGGAAAAAAAAAAAAAAAAAAAGATACTAGTTGAGAATAACAAAAACGCGCATGTTACTACATATATTAGTACGTATTCTTCTGTGCTGTAATGCGTAACGAACACATGTAGTAACACACGCGTTTTTGTCCTTCTCAACCACAACATTTTTTTTTTGTCCTTTTTTCCATTTTAGATTAAAAGTGGTACTTCGCAACCTTTTCCTGTTATATAAATGCCAAAATTCAAATCATAAAATTTTCTTCCGTAAAATCATAAACAAAAACTATAATAATAACTATAATAATCATAATAACCACGTGTCACAATATTCAATTATTACTGGGTCAATACCCTCGTTATTACATCATTTTAGGTATATCAAAGACATAGTTGATTATTCACCTTTTTGAAAACCTTTTAACCTATTCCCATGAACATTCCAATGTTTAAAATCAAGATCATTGCAATCTCTACTAGGAATAAATAAGTCCACACGTCCACTTTGACAAAGTCTATCTAGAGTAGTAGGCCAGACACAAGGACGGAGCGAGGATTTCGATTTGGGGTGGGCTAATGGACTATACCGATTTCGTCGGGTGGGCTGGATTAAAAATATTTTATTGATCAAATTGGACTACATAGATATTTTAGTGTAATATTTTTTTGTCAGGTGGGCTTAGCCCCCCTAGAATTACACATGCCTCCGTCCTTGGCCAGACAATTCTTCTCCACCTTCCCGATACCCTGTATCTCATCTAAAAAACATATAAACTAAAAAGAGTGAACATTTATACCATGTAAGTAGTGTCTAAACATAAAGAAGAAATTTAGGAAACTAATGAACAAGCCTCCAGAGTGCACTCCCGGTTTAGTCTAAAAACAGTCATATACACACTACAAATTTATGTACCAAATAATGCAAGCTATCTGGACTAGAAAAAAGCATGCGACTTAACTATAAATAATGACTATATCTAATGAAAATAATATAACAAATACTTTACTCAAAGTCTTATAATAATGATACAGTTCAATTCGATTTGTGTCAGTAAAAAGAGCCCTGAAAAGTTTTGAGGATGCAGACCGGATTTTTTGACCAGCTTCGGCATATAAATCTTAGAAATGATATAATCAATTTACTAGCCCGAAAACCTAATTGATCTGGAAATCGAGTTGATGGTGCTGATGCACCACCACTAGCGCTACATCGGCAGCACTGGCACTGCAGCGGCACTCCTAAAACATTTTTGAACTGTAAACAAATCTAGTAAATCATTTGTGTCATCAAATCAATCAACAAAAAAGAAACATAAGCATATTTGATGAAACAACGCAATACGAATTGTAAGGCACATTTTACTAAATAAAATGTAGATCTACAAAGGGAGTTTCCAAGATTGAAATCAGAAACAGAGGTATGTTTGTTCTGGTGCACTAGCTCTGCCTCTAAAGATGTCACACTAGCTCTAAATCATCCATTGCTGGGTGACGACGGCAAGAGGATAACTTAAGACCTCTCCTTCACACTTCAATTAATAATAATTAATAACTAATAATAACTAAGGGTAACAATAGAATTACTCCCTTAAATCTACGATATGTCGACACCAACATAATCTTGTGGTGGTGTTTGTTTCAATTTTTTTTTTAATTTTAAAAATACGAGCGAATTGACTTATACGGTTTTAAATAAAGCTTTCGTCCTTTGGAGAAAAAAAAAAAAAAAAAAAAAACCTTGAAAAAAACAGGCAAGAGGTGAGGAGAAAATTCAAAGGCGAGAAGGCAGCAAGTTTGGTCATTGTGCAAGTGCACAGCAGTGGTGAGTCACTAATCAGTGAAGGCATTGGCCAGATATCATATACGTCTAAATGCATGTGGTTAATTTGTATTGTAAGGAAAAAGAAACTTTGGGACAAAAAAGAATCGTGTAAGAAGAAGAAGGTAACAAAAAAACAGAAAAAAGAAGAAAGAACAAGTATGAAACGTCGTAATTAGCCATTACCTTTAAATCCTATCTCGTTTTCCTATGTGTCCTTACACTATTTATATATATATATTCTTTGCAAAACAAAAGAAAACCCAGCAGCACGTAGCCACGTACGTAGTGCTACTGATTATAAGAAGAAAACGAAAGGTGGTGTGAAATTCGAAAATATTGACAGATGAGGGGGTGGGTGGGGTGTGTGTGTGTGTGCAGGTTGGAGGGTATTTTGGATGATGACATTAAACAACAAAGAGAAAGCTACAAAATGAAAAAAGACGACACTCGTTTGACGTGAAGTGAAAACACATACTACTTCTACTTCTACTTCCATCTTCGTCTTCCATACTATTCTTTATTATGCTTTTTCTCTTTCCCAAATTTCCTTGCTTTATAATGGAGTTCGTGTATAGACTCTTATTTGATGACCTATTTGGCCTACGATGTCCCGTTCTCCAATACCGAGCTCTTATTCGGTAGAAAAAAAAAACTACCGACACGTATAACATTATACGTAAATCTTACGTAATCGTATAAAAAGTAAAGCAACGCAGAAGCTAAACAAACTCGGGTAACATGCCAAGATTCAAAAGAAGTTGCTATGTTGTCCAACTAAAAAGAAGAGAATATATCTTACAACAACGAAATCCAAATATTACAAGATACGATATGTCTTACAAGCCAAAGGGAACTTATATTACAAACTAAGTGTTAGTTTACAACAAACTGAAATAAAACAAGGTTTACATAATAGAAAGGTACATATGATACGGAAATAACTCAAATTCCACGTACACGTTGGACGATCTAGAATTATCACGATTTTAAGGCTCCTCAACCTTCAAGAAACATGTTCTTGAAAACCTTGGAATGGTCAAAACCCCTTGGAGACCTGCCCAAGAAACCCTGATTTGTGAACGTTCAAGAATTGCCAATTTCTTGAATTTGATGTTCAATGATTAAGTTTATTCGTAAACTTAAAAAAAACGCATTTGTCCTTGCCAATGCAAAGAAGAATTTTTTTATAATAAATCAGAATAATGTGTCCTTAGAAAAAAAAAACTCCTAAGCCTTATTTATAGGCTTACAACTAGAGAAATTAAAAACCAAATCCCGATGTGGGACAAAGAACCTAAAAACTCCTAAACTTCTGTTTGGCGCCACCATGGCTTTTTATTAAAAATAAACTAAATAGACTCATAAAAATACTCTTAATATGCGCCCCAATGAGTCTAACCACATCCATCGGCAACAATGAGCAATACTGCCGTCTCACATTCAACCTTTCCTTCATGAACATCATCGAATGACTGCATAACCAATGTAGATAAAGCTTCATCTCTCTTCTTGCGTTGCAATGCGGTTAGCGGTCCATCTCTAATTATCAAAGGATCCTTGGCTTTGAATTGGTGACATAAGATCATGATGTGTGACTGGTGGTAATGGATCTGAACTCACATCATTCCCTCCCAGTTGAGAAGGTTCTGTCCTCAGATCATAAGGATTATCAAACAAAGACAACTCGTCGGCTGGAAAAGGAGATAGATCAGCAACATTCACTGTAGTAGACACGCCCCAGTCGGGGGTAGATCAATCACGTAAGCGTTGGGGTTGAGTCGTTTCAGTACTTTGAACGGTCCATCACCTCTAGGATGCAGCTTGGTCTTCCTCCTGTGCGGGAAACGCTCTTTCCTCATATGTAGCCACACGTAATCTCCTGGCTCGAAAATCACGGGCTTTCGGCCTCGATTAGCTTGCTTGACATATCTAGCAGTCTGCTCTTCGACATGCTTCCTAGCTTTCGCATGCATATCTTTTACCATATCAGCTTTCTTCTCACCATCCAAACTAGTAATTTCTCCTGCAGGCAAAGGCAATAGATCAATAGGAGCATTTGGATTAAATCCATAAACAAGCTCAAAAGGGGAATACTTAGTTGCTGAGTGTGTAGCACGGTTATAAGCAAATTCAACAAAAGGCAAGCATGATTCCCAATTTTTCAGGTTCTTCTGCACAATCACACGCAATAATTGACCCAAAACACGATTCACTACTTCAGTTTGACCATCAGTTTGTGGGTGATATGCCGTAGAAAATAGTAAATGCGTGCTTAGCCTCATCCACAAATATCTCCAAAAGTGACTGACAAACTTAACATCCCTGTCACTAACAATAGACTTAGGCACTCCATGTAACCGTACAATTTCTTTCAAGAATAAATCAGCAATGTATGAAGCATCATTAGTTTTATTGCATGGCAAAAAGTGCGCCATTTTAGAAAATCTATCCACGACTACAAATATGGAATCCTTACCACTTTTAGAACGTGGAAGTCCTAGCACAAAGTCCATAGAAAGATTAGTCCATGGGGAATAAGGAATGGGAAGCGGAATGTAAAGACCATGAGGCATAGACTTAGATTTAGCACGTTTACACGCAATACATGACTCACAAAATTTCTGAACATCCCTGCGCATATGTGGCCAATAAAAGTGTGTGCTCAACATGTCAAGTGTCTTTGTAATACCAAAATGACCCATCAATCCCCCATCATGCGACTCTTTAACAAGACAATCACGAATTGAACATCTGGGAATACACACACGGTTTTCCTTATAAAGGAACCCGTCGAAGATATAAAACTTGCCATCTAACTTGTACAATTCATCAATTATAGCATGTAGGCATTTCTTAAAGATCTCATGGAAATCTATATCAGACAAGTAAAGGTCCTTAATATGCTCAAAACCTAATAACTTAGTCTGCATGTGAGTAATCAAAGTGTATCTCCTAGACAATGCATCAGCTACGGTATTTTCTTGACCTTTCTTGTATTTAATCACATATGGAAATGATTCAATAAACTCAATCCACCTAATATGTCTAGCATGAAACTTATTCTGACTTTTTAAGTACTTGAGAGACTCATGATCGGTATGAATAACAAACTCCCGAGGTCTAAGGTAATGCTTTGCCGACTTGCAAACATCTTACTAAGGCATACGAGTTCCTTATCATAGGTGGCCTAGTTCAAAACAGACCCTTTTAATTTTTCACTAAAATAAGTGATAGGTCTGCCTTCTTGAATAAGAACACCCCCAATTCCCACACCCGAAGCATCACATTCAAGTTCAAATGTTTTATCAAAATCAGGTAATGCAAGAATAGGGGCTGAAATCAACTTAGATTTTAAAGTTTCAAAGGACTCCCTTTGTTTTGGACCCCATTGAAATGGAGCATGCTTTTTGATTAGATCATTCAAGGGTGCGGCAATGGTGCTGAAGTACGGCACGAATCTCCTGTAAAATCCTGCTAATCCGTGAAAACTCCTCACTTCGGAAGCATTCTTTGGCTCGGGCCATTCTTCAATTGCTTTTACGTTATCTTTGTCAACTTCAATGCCCTGCGAACTCACTACGAAACCCAAAAACACAACCCTCTCCATGCAAAAAGAACACTTTTTAAGGTTAGCGTATAACTGGGCTTGTCTAAGGGCATCCAAAACAGCTCTAACATGATCGATATGTGAATCGAGATCTGGACTATAAATGAGTATGTCATCGAAATACACGACAACAAAGTGACCTATGAACTCCCTAAGCACCTCATTCATCAAGCGCATAAATGTAGCATGGGCATTAGTGAGTCCAAATGGCATGACTAGCCACTCATATAATCCATATTTGGTTTTAAAAGCTGTTTTCCATTCATCTCCGGCCTAATTCTAACTTGGTGATAGCCTTGATTTTAAATCAATTTTAGTGAAGTATTTACTACCCTTAAGCATATCAAGCATATCATCTAATCTAGGAATAGGATGGTGATACTTTACCGTTATTTCATTAATTGCTCTGCAGTCTGTGCACATCCTCCATTCATCTGTTTTCTTTGGCACCACAATGACTGGTACGGAAATACCTCAAATTCCACGTACACGTTGGACGATCTAGAATTATCACGATTTTAAGGCTCCTCAACCTTCAAGAAACCTGTTCTTGAAAACCTTGGAATGGTCAAAACCCCTTGGAGACCTACCCAAGAAACCCCGATTTGTGAACGTTCAAGAATTGCCAATTTCTTGAATTTGATGTTCAATGATTAAATTTATTCGTAAACTTAAAAAAAAAATGCATTTGTCCTTGCCAATGCAAAGAAGAATTTTTTTATAATAAATCAGAATAATGTGTCCTTAGAAAAAAACTCCTAAGCCTTATTTATAGGCTTACAACTAGAGAAATTAAAAACCAAATCCCGATGTGGGACAAAGAACCTAAAAACTCCTAAACTTCTGTTTGGCGCCACCATGGCTTTTTATTAAAAATAAACTAATTAGACTCATAAAAATACTCTTAATATGCGCCCCAATGAGTCTAACCACATCCATCGGCAACAATGAGCAATACTGCCGTCTCACATTCAACCTTTCCTTCATGAACATCATCGAATGACTGCATAACCAATGTAGATAAAGCTTCTTAAGCCTTATTTATAGGCTTACAACTAGAGAAATTAAAAACCAAACCCCGATGTGGGACAAAGAACCTAAAAACTCCTAAACTTCTGTTTGGCGCCACCATGGCTTTTTATTAAAAATAAACTACATAGACTCATAAAAATACTCTTAATATGCGCCCCAATGAGTCTAACCACATCCATCGGCAACAATGAGCAATACTGCCGTCTCACATTCAACCTTTCCTTCATGAACATCATCGAATGACCGTAGATAAAGCTTCTTAAGCCTTATTTATAGGCCAATGTAGATAAAGCTTCTTCTATCTCTTTTTATTAAAAATAAACTTGCGTTGCAATGAGTCTAACCACATCCATCGGCGGTCCATCTCTTTCCTTCATGAATTATCAAAGGATCCTTGGCCTGAATTGGTGACATAAGATCATGATGTGTGACTGGTGGTAATGGATCTGAACTCACATCAGTACAAAGTCTCAAAGATACAAAAACATGAAAATAAAAACATGATATGATCTCCAAGCATAGCCATGCTCACTTTACATCATCAAAGTCAAGATCATCTTGCAAATCTTTCCGGGAAGGGAAAACATACAAAACATGCAAAGTGGGTATATTCATTGAGTACTTAGCAAGATGTAGAAACTATTTAACATTCAGTTTTATAATGAAAGAAAATTAAAGACATTATCTTAAATGTTGTCTTTATGAGTTTGACACAACTCTAAGTATCACTTCATGTCCATAACACGCTATGAGTTTCATAGTTGTTTCTTACTTAGTTTATTTTTGTTATATCAGGAATTCAAGGGCACTACGCTTGGTCTAGGAGCACCAAGCACTCATCAAGGTGCAACCCACTAGAGAATCGCTCTAGCGGTCCCAGTCTAGTCTCGTTAGTTTGTGTGTTCGGCGGAGTTTGTCCACTTTGACTGACCATCGTTGTGATCGGCGGAGTTTGTCCACTTTGACTGACCACACAACGCATTGCGATATAATACCATGCCTCACCAAGAATTACAAGATATTTAGTCTCTTAACTAGAAAATATGTATGTAATTAATCATTAACAAACCACCCAATTATTTCAAGAAGTGCTCACTTAAAAACTTTGCTCCTTCATCTTAGACAACTACACTTTAGCCAAGTCCTGACAAATACACAGACACTGATGAATACTAATTCATCAAAGCACAAGGTCAATTCTAATTTTCCAAAGGACCCGAACTTTATCTTTTCAAGATTTCATCCGGTGCCGGAACTAAACGCATCAAAAACTTATTCAGGGCTTTGTTAAGTTATTTTAGACCATATTATACTATATAAGTGAACATATCCTGAAATTAAGCATAAAAAATAACATGTCCGAAAATTCAGGTTCAGGCATATGCTTGACCCTCCAGGCTTGGCCCTCAGAGGGATGTGACATGCAGCATGTCTTGGTGGCAGCCAGGAAAGAAAAAAAAAAAAAAAAAAAAAGTTGATGAACCTGGTATCACGATATTAAGCATAATACTATGCAAGACAAATTTTTTTTTTGTTTTGTTTTTGAAAGGTATCACGATATTTTTTGATCGGTAACTTATCACAGGGTCATTCTATGGTAGGGGCTCCTTACGTAGGGAGTCTTTATGTAAGAATTTTCCCATATCACAATATTTAAACCAAAAAGCATTTTAGTACACTGCAAATCGTTTACAGGAGTACTAGCATTTGTACCATACAAAAGGACTGAACAACATAAAAAGGCCATCAGAAATTCAGAATGCAGTAATTAAATTATTAACGAATGAAACTTACAATATGGCAACAAGACAAGATAAAAGGTGAAGCAAAAATAACAGCTCATCTGAAGGACACTTGCAATATATATATTGTTGTTAAAAAATATATCTACAGGTGGAAAATACTTACACACACACACTGTGACACACAATATATATATATATATATATATATATATATATATATATATTTCAATGTAATTCAAGTTTAATTTCTTGATGAACAAGTTTATAATTTAGCTTTTGCACTACTTAATATGGTATGAACACCTTAAAAAAAATATGGTATGAATTGAATGTCATCCATGGTATCCAATAAAACTAAATAATAAAGGCAAAAAAATCATGCACAAAATGTTTACTACATATTTATAGATCAATTGACCAGGATTAGATCAATTAATTAGTGTAAATTTATCTCATTAATAAATCATTTTTAAACGATAGGGGCGCATTATAATGTGTTTATCCTTTTCAAAGAGGAAATTTACTTTTCTTTTTTGTGAGCATCTTTTCGCGCATCACACGCTATTATGAAACAATGTAAGTCAGAATGTGCTTGATTATTCTGACTTAATTCCAATCCAAACTTAAGTGTTTTCTAGACTCAATATCAATCAGAAAGCTTATTTCACATATTCTGACCCAAATTCGAGCAGGGAAAAAAAAATCAACGCCTAAATTTTAGTCCGAATAAATATGCACGAAAATTAAAATAATAAAATTAGAAAAATACCCTATAAAAATTAGAAAATTATATATATATATATATATATATATATATATATATATATATATATATATATATTAAGAAATTTTGTTGTGAAAAAACATTCACTTTTCTTTTAGGCAATTGAATGGTTGAATCTAGGGGTGAACAAAAAAACCAGAAACCAAACCAACCGGCCGAACCAAATCGAACCAAACCGGAAAGGTATAAACCGTGGTTTTTTGGTCGGTTTTTGTATTGTAAAAAACCAAACCGTAAAAAACAATTTGGTTCCAATTTAAAAAAATGAAAACCGTTTAAAACCGGACCAAACCGGATTTTATATGTATACATACATACATATATGTATACATATATATATATATATATACACACACATACATATTTCTATTAATACTTTAAAACATCAATGTGCTTTTTTCGGTCCAAATCAACTTGTTTAAACTTTGTAAAAATGATCAATTAACTAATCTCATATCCTAAAGATTCATATTTTGTTGATCATTTCACAGACTTGTCTTTAATTTCCAATCATTTAAGAGATTCTCGAGTACATGTCAGTTCACAACTCACCACCGCTAACTCTTTCTTCTCTTTCTACTTCCTCGGCACCAATATTTGAATTATGTGAATGCTTATTTGTATGACTTACTTCTTCTAATGATGTTGATGAACTTAATAATGGACATTTTCCGATTTGTTCATTTGTTAGGTTTGGCATCTTATATAAATAAATGCATTTATATACATTAGTTTTATATAAGTTTGTCTTTTATTTGCTAATAATTAGATTATGTTGGACAATAACATTGTTGAGATAATCAAAATACGAGTTGGTGTTTTGGAGAAAGTAAAATGACGAATATGTTCTAACTAAATAAAGTCCAAAACTATATCACATGTTTTTTTTTTCGTTTGAAATGTGTGAAAGTTAGTTATCTTTAATTATATCTCGCTTACTTATGGAACAAATGCATTCCTCTTTCTTCCTTGACCATACTCAAAATATTACTTTGTCAAATGGATTTTGAGATTTATAAATGATATTCAATAATGTAACGATTAGTTCATTATTAGTATTTTTTGAAATCGATGATTCATTGATGAATTGAAATGAGTAAGAGATGACTCTTTCATTATCTTGTTCATCCCAAACTTTGGAATTCAATTGTAGGTGTCGATTTCGTTGTGTTGGATGGTGTTGAAATATGATTGGTTTTTGGATCTTTAAGATTCGCATGGGTAGATGTTAGTTAAATATAAAACATTTGTTAAATCATCTCATTGTATTACATATATTATCATTTGTTGTTACGAGACAATGTGTGATTTCCTATCAATAATTTTAATTGTTAAAGAAAAACCGTAAAAAACCGGAACCAAGCTGAACCAAACCGGACCGAACAAATGGTTTACGTCTGAAAACCGTTCTAGTTTGGTTTCGAAAATTGAAAACCGTATAAAATGATTTGGTTTTAAAAAACGGAAAAAACCGGCCGAACCGGACCATGTTCACCCCTAGTTGAATCTTCCTGAGAGTGCTTCATTGTTAAGCCCAAATCACTTTTCTTTGTTACACATCCTAATTCATTATACCAAATGAAGGTACACTAACTAATTGATGTGATACATTTGATTGAATCATTTGCTCTAAATGATTAAAATGACTCATGTTTCGGATGAGAAATTCTTCCCTACACTCTCATTCTATTTGTGGAGTGGACACATGTGAATCAATCTGGATCATACAGTTAAAACTGTGTGGTCCAAATTAATCCATATGGTACAACTCTATAAATGGAGTGACTATGTAAGAATTACCCGTTTCTGATATATGTAAAGGACATATGTTTGTAGTACGTACTGTACTACACTGTAACAACTAACAAGGACACCACTTGAAAATTATAATGAAATCATGATTACTAATCACTATCATCCGAAATAAATACACCATTTAAAAAATTATAAAATCATACCTTCTAGAAAAGAATATAAAATCATGATTTATGTCACATCTTTCTACTTCAAAAAAAAGTCACATCTTTCGAAATAAAAAAAAGAAAAATATAAAGTAT
Source organism: Gentiana straminea (assembly GCA_036785695.1). Classification (NCBI taxonomy): domain Eukaryota; kingdom Viridiplantae; phylum Streptophyta; class Magnoliopsida; order Gentianales; family Gentianaceae; genus Gentiana; species Gentiana straminea. The sequence goes on along the minus strand of JAVUPR010000312.1, from coordinate 1,961,190 downwards.
TATTATGTAACAATATAATTGACGGATTTATTGATAATTGACGCAGGTTATACTAGCACCTCGCCACGTATATCTCTACATTAATATAATAATAAGTGTAGACAGAGAAGATACGAGTTGATTTAAGGCTGGACCTAAACCATAGGGGGAGGTCGGCGCAACTAGCTTCCCAGTCCACCGTAGGTCGGGCAGGGAACAACGAAGCTCAACTAGTATGGCTCGGGTCTTACAGTCTAAGGGGCTCGACGCAGGTCGTCCTGAGTATGCCTTAGGAAAAATAGCCCACGTGCATAATGTGACAGATAAACATGGAAATAATCCTCACTCATAAAGGCTCTGATCCAACATTTAAACTACCGTGATTATCTCCTACCATCCACTCCTTAGGGTTCACGAAATCAGAGTCCAACAAGGACTTGGCCCATGCAGGCCTAGGGCACAAGTCTCCTCTATATAAATAATCCTAAGGAACTACGGAGACTTGAAACCTGACTCATATACATGATACGTAGGCAACTTAAGATACAACATCTCAGCCTCAGTCTAAACATCACACAAACCACCCACCATTCACATCTGTTTATATTTTTAGATCTTCAACAAATCGTCACTAGGATTATATGGCCAGGTTTGTTATTCGACGAGATCCAGAATCGTCAATAGTGAATGATTTCGTGTGAATTATTTCAACTACTTATTATGTTCACACCACGTTTGTGTTGTGAATACCTTATACCTCTTAATATTCGAATACTAACAATTGATTTGTTCTTGACTACTTCTTTGGCTTTTCACTTGTATCTTTATATTTATGTATGATGTCTTATATTTCATAGATTTATAACACAAACCTCTATTGTAAGACACCGAATTCAATTTCATTCTTTAAGTTATATCGGGTTCATATAACATCATAAATGTGATGTACTATGATAAATATGTTTTAAGAATCTTAGAAAGACCCTAGAAAACCATGGAAACATCAAATAAAATTGGAATTTCACTTCCACGGGCGTTGTGGTCGAAGGGCGGAGGCATGTATAACTAAATGGGTCTGTCGACCCTACAAAAAACTTTACATGTCAAGTAGTTACACCAATTAAAGACACATGATTTAGTATGAATATAAGCCTAATCTTATATACTAGTATTAGATAACATTTTGATTTTGTCCGTTGGACCCCATACCCCCACCCCCACCCCCACACGTACTATTAATTACTAAGGTAGCATCCTCTTGTGCGTGATTCCGAGTGTGTGTGCGCGCGGGGGGAGAGGGAAATCAACAGCTCACACCGTAAGAGAGAAAGAGAATGTATATGTATATTCATGTGTATATGTGTCACGGGTTTGTCTTGAAACCCCCTTATTTCCACAGTCCTAGACATATACTGACATATATTCCTCTCTCTCTTCCACTTCTTAACCGACGTACTACCCCCCACCCCCACTCCCTATCACCCTCCCCCCCCTACCCTTTGCCTTTCAGTAAATATTTATAACACTATCAGTGATCTCTGTCTTCTTCCAGCTCCAAGAAAAAAGCAAAGAAAATACTGATTCCGATCTGTAGCCCTCCATTAATGGCTCTGATGCTAGACAATTGTGAGAGCATCATGCTGTCTTTGGACTCTCACAAATCAGTCCCTGCGCCATTTCTTTCCAAAACATATCAGCTTGTGGATGATCCAACCACTGATCACATTGTTTCTTGGGGTGAAGATGACACTACTTTTGTTGTCTGGCGTCCACCTGAGTTTGCACGTGATCTTCTTCCTAACTATTTTAAGCACAACAATTTCTCTAGCTTTGTCCGCCAACTCAACACCTATGTAAGTTAAATCTTCTTCTTCTTCTTTTTTTTCTTTCTTTTTCTCTTCTATATATGAGTTTCTGGGTTTTGAACTTTGGTGTAGTTAATTAGTGTGCATATTATGTGTTTGATGAAATTACACAATAGAAAATTGGTTTTGAAAAAGTGGGCTGATTTGTGTTTTCTGCTTCTGGGTTTTTGTTCATGAAATTAGGGTTTTAGGAAAATAGTACCAGACAGATGGGAGTTTGCAAATGAGTTTTTTAAGAAAGGAGAAAAGCATTTGCTATGTGAGATCCACCGGAGAAAGACAGCTCAGCCGCAGATGGCGGCAATGAGCCACCACCACCACCACCTTCATCATCCCTTCAACCAACAACAACAACAGCTGCCCAGTAGTACCACTAGTCTTTATCCGTACCCGACCCGTGGCTGCAGCAGCATTTCACCTCCAGATTCCGAGGATCAACTCAACTGGCCGTCATGTGACTCACCACCACCACAGCCTCAACCTGCATTTTTCCCCAACTGCAGCGGCGGAGGAGGAGGAGGCGGCGCCACCTCAATCTACAACAGCTCAGTGACGGCACTTTCAGAAGATAATGAGAGGCTAAGAAGAAGAAACAACATGCTAATGTCGGAGCTAGCTCACATGAAAAAGCTATACAATGACATAATTTATTTTGTTCAAAATCATGTGAAACCGGTGGCTCCTAGCACCTCTTATAATTCCTCCTCTTCTTTACTTCAAGCTCCTTCTGCATCTGCCATGCCCATTAATATCAATCATCATCATTATAATTCACCTTTAAATCAAAAGCCTCTGAATCAGCTAATTGGGTATCAATCCCATCATCAAATGCAGAATCTTCAACTTAATAACAGCAGAAATCATCATGTCAGCATTGTAGATGATGAACCTCCTGCTGCAGGTGGTGCAGATTTTGAAAAGACTAAGCTTTTTGGTGTTTCTATTCAGTCAAAGAAAAGGCTGCATCCTGATTGTCAAAGTTCCATGGAGGTTAACAAGACAAGATTAATGGTGATGGAAAAGGATGATTTAGGGTTGAATCTCATGCCTCCATGTTAGTTAACTTTTTTGACTTCAAAGTCTCATCTTTCTTCTTAATGCTGCTAGCTACAGTCATCAGTGCTTCCCTTTTCCTTTTTCTGACCGTGTCTTTTAATGCAATTAATTAGTCCTATGTAGTGTGAACTGATTATATATAGTATGATTAATATTGCTGAGAAGTTTCTTAATTATTGTCATTATGGTGTAAATATACAGCTTTAGTGGCTGTGTTATAATATGGTTTCTATATATCAAGCCATCATTGCTGGTGGATTTTGCCTTCCAACATTGAAATTAAGATCAAGTCAACTTTTTTGCTAGCTAAATTCTTCAAAGATTCTCTCTCTCTTTTTATTTTTGTTTAGTTTCTCATATTTAGAAGAAGAATCTCACCATGTGTTGAATGTTGGATCTCATTCAAACAATGACATTGATCATATATATATATATATATATTGCATGCTCTATATAAGTATATTATTTCTTGTTTATTTAATGATTTTGCTTTCTTAATCTCTGATTTCTTGATTTCTGAATGCAACACGTGAGATAATTAAGGGGAGAACTGAAATGGGGGTTGGGCCAAATTAAAAGGGAACCCCCCAAAAAAAGAAAGAAAAAAAAAAAAAAAAAAAAAAAAAAAAAAAAACCATGAGAAACAGTTCTTTTTCAGTTCTGGAAAAGTGAAAGCTCAGGACTCATCAGATGAGTAGCAGCTGTATGGTTGGCAATTTCTTTTTGGTGCTTTCTCTGATGGATAATTATTGAGCTTTTACGTACAATATTGGAAATTACAATTATGTTTGACACCAATTGATAATAAGTAGTTACATGAATATAAATTAAAAAAAAATAGATAAACGTTTCTCTTGTTAATGTAAAACAAACAAATAAAAACCAGTGGTTTTATGGTGGTCCAGGACCATCATGTCATACTTGTCCACCAATGAAATGTCTTATAAAAAGGGTAAAAACGTAAGTACATGGAATTTATATTTTACACGGTGGACCCTTGTGTTATTTGTCGTTTTTCTATTGATCCTGGATCACCAAATCATCATTGGTCCAGAACCATAATAAAATTTCCGAATAAAAACTATCAAAATTACTTACATGTAAGGACAGAGATAGTAGTCAATTACATGTGTGTAGGATATACACTACTTCTTAATTGATTAAAAACCTAAGATGTATATATATTATAGTTAGTAAAGTTTGAAAAGTGAGTTACATGATTTAAAATACATATCCATATTGCCGATAAGACATCGGCCCAACGGTTAGTGCTGTGGTTATTAATCTAGACGTTGCCGGTTCAAGCACCAGTAGAAGTCAAAAGTGTGCGTGGGTGTGTAAAAAAAAAAAATACATATCCATATTATATAATAGCAAATAACCTTATGTTGTCAAAAGGATAACATATTTGGATATATATTAAAGATTAACGATTAGGAGAATGATGCATATTTTGGTACGTAACTAGAGAATTTTTCAACCAGAAAACGATCTAATTCTTTGATATAACACAAAAATACGATTTTTTTATGAAAAATTGAGTCAATGTGTAAAACTCGTGTTTTTTTTAGGTGATTTGCTTGAACATGAATAATTCATGAATATATTTTCGTATACAGTCACGAGGAATAGTATGAATTAATGGATCACCCAATACACATATTTGTGTTCAAAATATATTTAGCAAATAAAATGTTATTATCTTCGTGCTAAACTATACATCTTTTATACTAATGATGAACACGGATTAAAAAAATTGAACACGAATTAAAAATTTTAATTAATGATCTCGTTTCTTTTGGTTGTTAATAAAATAAAAAATAAAAAAAAAAATAAAGCTTCCACTATACTTTAGTTGACAGAATTGAAAGTCTATAAACTATTACTTGCTTTGGCTTTTTTTCTACAGAATTGAAAGTCTATAAACTATTTTTTTTTTTTTTCTTCTTCTTCTTCTTTTTTTTTTTTTTTTCCCTATAACGGGGTTCGAACACTGATTTTCATGCCAGATTATTGTCTAGCTTACCACTAGACCGATGTACCTTATTTGCTTTGGCTTTTGATAGAACCTTATATTGTCAGATAAAAAAGAGAAATCTATATATAATTTACGACCGAAGATAGTTGGTATTCCCCTGATTTCTATTTAAAAGATGCAGTTGCCAAAGAGTATTCGTATAAAAGAATTACATCTGCCAAACAATATTTAATGTCATTTTTTTTTGGATACACACTTATTTATTGTTAGTCGAGAGAAAATGAGATTGTATATCAATATTAGTTATATTATACCCAAGAATTTTTTACTAGTTTAATCGTTGAAATAAAAACATCATATCATTTCATTAATACTCCCTCTGTTTCAAAATAACTAATGTATTTGACAAAAACACGCCTATTAAGGAGGTGTGTTAGTATTTTAATTTACGGCCAAAATGACAAAAAACCTTCTACACTATAATTATTGCAATGTTGCTTTTATTCTCCAACTTCATAATAAATATATAAAGGTAGATATAGGAAACACAATAAATGATACATTAAAAATTTAACTGCCTTACATATAAGGGAACATCTTTTCCCACAACAAATTTTCTGACCCGATTCGAGTCAGAAAACGATCATTATACTGATTCAATTCGAGTCAGAATTTTGAATGTTTTCCGTGGCCAACACTGGTCAGAAAGACTTTCTGACTAAAATTGAGTGAAGAAAACTTTTAATATTTTGTCTGAAATTCGGTTAAAATCAACGAGTTTGCAAATTATTATGACCCAATTTGAGTCAGAAAACGATGATTATTCTGATTTAATTCGAGTCCGAAATTTGAATTTTTCCATACCCAATATCGGTCAGAAAGACTTTTTGACTAATTGAGTTATGAATACTTTTAACATTCTGTCTGAAATTCGGCCAGAATCATCGAGCGTAAAAAAAACATAAATTTAAAGGGTAAATGTGGAAAATTAAAATTTTTGTTGTGTATTAAGAATTTTAGTGATGTGAAAAAGACACTCCCATATAAAATACAACAAATGATTTTAACAACTGCATCATCATATCGGTTATTTAAAACGGGATGAGTAACAAACTTTTGTGTCATTATTACAAGCCCATAGAAGGTCTACCCATTATAGCTTGCATACATATCAGTTTCCTGGTTCAAGAAACTACACAGTCATCAAGAAAAAAAAACAGGAGGATACAGACAAACAGGTTACAACAAAAGGGCATAAGAAGAAAAGAAAAAGAAAAGAAAAGAAAAGAAAAGAAAAGAAATATGGGTGAGTGTGTGTGTGTTGTCTGATGAAAGCGAAATGTTCGTTCGAATGTTTCTATCAAAGCTTCTATTATACCTCTTCTTCTTCTTCTTCGAAAACCAGTTGTAGCTCTGCCAATTTTAGTATATATTACTTTTTATTATTAAGTTTTATGTTTTTTTTTTTTTTTTGAAAAAAATGTTTATTTTTAATTATATTATCATGTAAAATGATGTTGTTTTGATGAATAATTTTTATAATAAAGTGTCAATTTATTTAGCCTCTTATGTCACATATGAGAGTACATATATATATATATGCTATATATAGATGAAAATAAGTGGTTCGTGAAGCTTTTAAATTCAACTACTACTATTAATGTCACATCTTTTGATCAATTCACGTGTGAAAGCAGCGTTGTGTGCATGCAGAAAAGCAGCATCGTTTAAAGTTCGAAAGGCATTCTGTGTAAATAAATAAAAATAAAAATAAAAATAAAAATTCACCTTTGAATATTTTCATTTTTAATAAATTTCTATGGTCAGATCTAGGAACCTATATTGTAAAAGGAGGAAAAGAAAACGACTATCTAAATAAATAGTCTACACGTTATAATGTGAAACATCATCTTTGTTGTGCAATAATATGTTCATATGATACAAAAGCGGATTCAGTAAATTATAAAAAAAAAAAATCAGAATACACAGACGAAATACTCTGAAACTGTTTTATTGAATTGATGAATAATGTTTACAATGAATCTTAAGAAAAACACAAAAATAAAGGTGGCTATAAAGGTGGGAATTTGCAGAGAAATGAAGAATGAACAGGTATGAAGAATTTGTTTCATTAATCTACTTTTTCAGTCGAGTTTTTTCCTTGATTTAAATTACAAGATCTCAGCCATATTTATACTGCTGATGCTTTTCAAAATACAACTAGATAATTACACAAATATTCTTGAATTTGAAGGATAGGATAAACACAAATAGGATAAACACAAATTTAGGTTTTGAGTCTATCTTGCACGAGTCTCTGTTTTTGTATTTTGAATCCAAAATTATCCACACACATTACTCTAGATACCCTTTTATTCTTGAATTCACAGCCCTAAGCTTGCCGATTTCTTCACACATTATTTTGAATTTTATGCCGCCTTATTTCTCCAAACACCTTATTACTCCTTCATCTTCAGTTTGAGTTTGAGTTGTAGCCGACACTTGACTTGAACTGAGGTGATCAGAGGTCTGTTGCTTATTACCCTCCCTCAAACTAGGCCTGGGACGAAGGCATAGTTTGTTGAGAAATTGCTGGAGGACAAAGCGAGTAGAGGGCTTTGTAAAGATGTCTGCTACTTGAAGATGAGTAGGAATGTGTTTAGTAACCAGCTGACCTTGGGCCACTTGTTCTCGAACAAAATGATAGTCTAGAGCAATGTGTTTGGATCTGGAGTGGAACACTGGATTAACTGTGAGGTAGAGAGCACTGAGATTGTCACAAAAGAGTGTTGGTGGAGATTGAAGCTTGAGGTTTAAGTCTGCACATAAGTAACCTAACCAAACCAACTCAGCAGTAGCATGGGCCATAGAGCGATATTCAGCTTCAGTACTAGATCTGGAAACAGTACTTTGCTTCTTTGCACACTAGGAGACAAGGTTAGGTCCAAGAAAAGTACAAAAACCAGTTGTAGATCTTCTGGTGAGGGGGCAACCTGCCCAATCAGAATCTGAAAAAGCAGTGAGAGAGTGTGTAGGTGCAGCTTGTAGTTGGAGCCCCAGATGTAGTGTGGCCTTGACATACCGGAGAAGCCTGTTAACAAATTTAAAGTGTGCCATAGTAGGTGCTTGTAAAAACTGAGAGGCATAGTTGACTGCATAGCTAATGTCTGGCCTTGTGAAAGTGAGATACTGTAGAGAACCAATGAGTTGTCTGAAGTAGGTAGGGTTTGTCATGAGGGGAGCATCAGGATCAGCATAAGGTTTGAGTTCTAGAGGTGTTGCAACTGGTTTGCACTCTGTCATTTGAGCTTTCTCCAAAATCGTTAAGGCATAGTGTGTTTGAGACATATGAAGTGTGGAACCTGCACAGACAATCTCAACACCAAGAAAATGATGAAGTCGACCGAGGTCCTTCATTGCAAACTCAGTATTGAGGAGAGCAATGAAGGTTGTTAATAGTGCATTGTGAGACCCTGTGAGTAACATATCATCAACATACAATAATAGATAAAGTGAGCCTTGAGCAGACTGATAGACAAATAAAGAAGGGTCAGCCAGACTACAGTAGAATCGATAGTGTAGAAGAAAGGTGCTAAATCGGTCAAACCAAGCCCTAGGAGCTTGTTTGAGACCATATAAAGCTCGTTTTAGTTTGCAAATATGCTGAGGAAAGATAGGATCTTTCATACCTGGAGGTTGGTCCATATAGATCTCCTCTTGCACAAAGCCATGGAGAAAAGCGTTTTTGACATCCAGCTGTTTGATTTCCCAATTCCTGCTTAATGCAATAGATAGAACAAGTCTAATAGTTCCAGGTTTGATGACTGGAGAGAAAGTTTCATGATAGTCTACCCCACCTATTTGTTTGTATCCTTTTGCCACAAGTCTGGACTTGAGTCTGTCTAGTGATCCATCTGGTTTTAGTTTGGCTTTGAAAACCCACTTACAGCCTATGGTATGGATATGAGGATTGGGGGGGAACTAGATCCCAAGTATCATTGGTTTTAAGAGCGTCCAATTCCTCCTGCATGGCTGCTTTCCATCCTGGATGTTTGAGTGCTTCAAAGAACGCTTCTTGGTTCCCAGGTACTTGAGGAAAGGTGGAGACCATGAGGGCATATTTAGGGTTAGGCTTGAAGATCCCATGTTGAGCTCTAGTAGTGATGTGTGAAGGATGAGGAGGTGGAGAGGGAGGTGGGGAGTCTTGATCAGATGGTTCCTGATCAGAAGGAGCAAGGGATGCTGGGGGACTTGGAAAGGTGGTCTGGTCATGTTCTGGTTCAGGATGGTTAGGGTTGGGAGATTGGACTGAGTCTTGGATGTGTGGAGTGTATAAGGGATTTGGAATGGGGCACTCAGAGTTGTTGGGAGATGAGTCAGGGATAGTGAGAGAGGAAGAGGGATCCATAGGATCATGAGGGGTATGAGGGGAATCAAGCCATTCGGGGAAGCAACTAAGTTGAGGGGCAGATATGGGATTAATCCTGGCATGAGTAGTAGGTTTATATGGGAACTCAGTTTCATCAAAGGCTACATGTCTGGAGATGATAGCACCTATACCCTTTGTGTTGCATGCTGTATCCAATGAACACACAGGGAACAGTTTTTGGATCAAATTTGTTGGCTTTTGTGTCCCAAGTGTAGGGATAACACTTGGAGCCAAAAACCCTAAGATGGGAATAGGTAGGGTCCTTTTGATATAGCTTAAAGTAAGGAGATTCATTATTGATGGATGATGAGGGAGTTCTGTTCATGAGGTAGACTGCTGTAGCAAAGGCTTCTGTCCAGAGGTACAGAGGGACATTGTTGTGAAAGAGCATGGTCATGCCTAGTTCCCTAATGGTTCTGTGTCTTCTTTCTACAGCTCCTAATTGTTGTGGTGTGTGAGGGCATGACATGTGATGAACAATACCAGAGTTTAAGAAATGATCCCTAAGCTTATTATTGGTAAATTCAGTTCCACAATCTGAATGAAATTTTTTTATTTCTTTATCAAACTGTCTTTTTATCAGATTTTCAAATTGTAGATAAGCAGAGAAAAAATCAGATTTATGAACTAATGGAATAAGCCATGTAAACTTTGTATAGTCATCCACAATACTTGCATAATAAGAAAACTGACCAATAGACTTAATAGGAGCAGGGCCCCATAAATCACAATGAATTATTTCAAAAGGACTAGTGCTAACATGTTCAGAATCATAAAAGGGAAATTTGCTTAACTTTCCTAGTTGACAGCTTTCACATAAAGAGTCTGTCTTTATTGGTCCTAGAACTTCAATAAAACCCTTGGTCTTCAGTTGTTGGACAGTACTCATCTGGGTATGTCCCAACCTTTGATGCCACAGGTGACAAGAGCCAGACCTAAACCTATTTGAGAAGTAGAGTTCAGGTTGGTTTTCCAGCACATATAGATCACCCCTTTTGATTCCTGTTGTCAGAGTCTTGCCTGTTTCCTGATCCTTAATAAAAACACAGTCATTTGTAAATTCACAAGTAACAGATTGATCATGTGTTAGTTGTCCAACAGATAATAAGTTCTTTGTTAAATTTGGAACTAGCAGAACATTTTTCAAAGGCATGGTGGTGTGTTGTTGCTTTAAGTGTGCTTGGCCTATGCCAGTGATAGGCAGAGAGTCTCCATTTCCAATAAGGACAGAGTGTGTGTGTGCTAGACCTGTGATGTTAGATAGCATAGTGGACTTACCAGTCATGTGGTTTGAGGCCCCAGTGTCAACAGTCCAATCAGTGTCAGAGATGGATGTGTCTAGTGTGAGAGCAGCCAATGCTTGAGGCAGGGTCTGATTTTGTTGATCTTTCTTAGGTACCCACCAGCATATCTTTGCTATATGCCCTATGACTCCACAGTATTGACACCTTTCATTTCTGTAGTTTTCTCGTTCTTCCAAAGTCATTCTCCTTTCTCCAGGTGGTGGTGGCCTTCTTTGTGATTGTTCAGGATTGTAGTTTTGATTTGTGTTGAAATTGCCTCTGGTCTGCTGTGCTTGAAATCCTCTGCCGGTGGATGTGAATCTGGTGTCAGACTGATGTTGTGGTCTGGTTGTTTGGTTATTTCTGATCTGATTTTGTCCATAATATGCAGTTGGGGGCTGATTCTGGGGTAGATAGGTTGGTGCAGTCGGGTTTTGAGGCTGATAGGGAATGAGAGCCTGATTTGGAGCTGAGTAGGACATAGGAGGAGTTGTGTAGGCCTGAGTTTGGCTGTAAAATTGTCCTGAGGGGTTTGGAATGGCTTGATTTGGATTGTGGAATTGTTCATTTGGAATTTGTGGAGGCTGCTGTTGAGTATAGTAAGCAATCTGGGGGGTCAGCTGTGGGTGTCCTGTGTTAGTGGAGAACCATGTCCTTCTTTGGTCCAAACTTTGGAGGTGTGACACCAATTCAGTGTATGTTGGTCTAGGGGGTTTTAGCGTTGTGGTGGTAAATGTCTCATAGGAAGGCCCTAGGCTTGTGAGGAGAAAGTACACCTTTTCTGAATCTTGGATGGGCTTGCTAATGGCTGCAAGACTGTCACAGAGACTCTTAAATTGCCTGATGTGTTCTGAGATGGTTTTGGTGTCATCTTTCTTGAGGTATGTCAGTTGTTGCTTGAGGGTGAACTCCCTTTCTTGAGAGTCTTGGGCATAGGCATCCTTTAATGCGTTCCAGACTGCATATGATGTGTCTAGGCCAATCACAATCCCTAGAGATTCTTCAAAAAGTGACCCAATGAGCCACCCTCTGAGTAATCGATCTTCCTTTTTCCACTTAGTATAGTCTGGATTATCTGTGGTTGTTTCAACTCCTGCTGCATTTGTGGTTTTTGTGTGTGGTTCTCGTGCTGAATTTTCGACAGTTATGTGTTCTTGGAGGTCTTGACTCTCTGCAAGATCAAGAACTTGCTCTCTCCACAGGGGGTAATTGCCTTGATTGAGTTTCAAAGTAACAAAGCTGGTGACATTTAGTGATAAGCTAGACATACCTGCAAACAGAAATTAATGTGCAAAAGAAAGCTGGTGGTTGTGAGACTGTTTGTAAAAAATAGAAAAAAAAACTGATCTGTGGTCTGATGAGACTGTTCTGGATTGATCTGTGCTTTGCTTCAGTGATGTGCTTCAGTGGAATTGTATATAAGGCTTTTGATCTGTACTGTTTGTAAAAAAACAGAAAGAAAACTGATCTGTGATGCTGATTTGTGATGCCGTTCTGATGCTGTTCTGTGGTTTGATGATGCTGTTTTTGGATCTGTGTAATTTGTGATTTGTTCCTGTTTGTTTTAAGGTTTGATCTAACACAGTTTTAGCTCTGCTACCATAAGAAAAACACAAAAATAAAGGTGGCTATAAAGGTGGGAATTTGCAGAGAAATGAAGAATGAACAGGTATGAAGAATTTGTTTCATTAATCTACTTTTTCAGTTGATTTTTTTCCTTGATTTAAATTACAAGATCTCACCATATTTATACTGCTGATGCTTTTCAAAATACAACTAGATAATTACACAAATATTCTTGAATTTGAAGGATAGGATAAACACAAATAGGATAAACACAAATTTAGGTTTTGAGTCTATCTTGCACGAGTCTCTGTTTTTGTATTTTGAATCCAAAATTATCCACACACATTACTCTAGATACCCTTTTATTCTTGAATTCACAGCCCTAAGCTTGCCGATTTCTTCACACATTATTTTGAATTTTATGCCGCCTTATTTCTCCAAACACCTTATTACTCCTTCATCTTCAGTTTGAGTTTGAGTTGTAGCCGACACTTGACTTGAACTGAGGTGATCAGAGGTCTGTTGCTTATTAAATCTCTTATATAGTAGAGAAATCATACGAGATAAACCTAAACACTTATCCAAATATAATTTGAATAATTTAAATAAAATAAATAAATAATCTTTTATCCAAAAACATAATTTATCTTGACTGTATATCATCTTTATCACTTTTTTCAATCTTCATTCGTATCTTCAGACTTTATTTTTTAATACTCTCCCTCAAACGTTGCCGAGGTTGGAGGCAACGTTTGCCGTCAACGAAGAAGATTATACGATTTTTTGACACCCACGACTTTTAGCTCCTGGCTCTTAGCTCTTTTTCCTCTTGGTTGTTGGCATTTAGCATGTGAGTATTGATACGGGCACAACCATTGTGCCACAACGAATGACACAACAGTCATCTGCACCGTTGATCATTCTAAGTCTAAATATATATTGATGTGAACACAAGATCAACGTTCCAGATGGTCGTTGTGTCATTCGTTGTGGCACAATAGTTGTGCCCGTATCATTACTCTTAGCCTGTAGCTCTTTCTTTTTTTTTTGTCAAGAAATTTGTTCAATTTTTCCTGATGACCCCAAACGTGCTCTTTGATCTCTGCAACACACATCTGACGGAGGGATCTATGTTTTCAATTACATCGAAAATAAAATGATCTATGTTTTTCAATTGCATCGAAAATAAAATGGACAAATATAACATAGATGTCATAGAAAAGATATGATATATATAAGAATATTTTTATTCATAAATAAAACCTACTCCCTCTGTTTCAAAATATTTGAGACAGTTGTCAAAAACATGTTTACTAAGAAAGTGATTTAATGCTATGACTTTTGGGATGCAATGACTAAAAAATCCCTATGATACAATTAATGTAGTTTTCTTTTTAACTTCTACCCTAGTATTAAATAAGGGTAAAGTTGAAAAATTAGCAATAAATGCTGTTTTGGAAAATGTTCTGCCTCAGTTATTTTGGAACAAAACTTTTTTGGCAACTGCCTCAATTATTTTGGAACGAAGGGAGTATAAAAAAACTTGAAAAATACGCGAATGCATCAACCCACTTGTTTGATCATGAAACCATGGTTCATATCTATTTTTTTCAAGATCCTGACTATAGACAGGAAACAAAAAAAATGCACGAAGAAATCATGCACTTTTGCATGAATTGAAAGATACGCAGGGCCTTTTTTTTGGCAGATTGAGATTTTTTTTTTTGGTAGTTCGAGAATAGCATTGAGATGCAATGATAAACAATGAATAAAATAAAAGTATTGAAAAGCAGAAGAGAATTAGGCGAGGGTTCGTCAATGTTAATGCACTCGAACCCCGCCCATGTCTCTGATACCATAAAGAAAATCAGAATACACAGACGAAAGACTCTGAAACTGTTTTATTGAATTGATGAATAATGCTTACTATGAATCTTTTATATAGTAGAGAAATCATACGAAATAAACATAAACACTTATCCAAAAATAATTTGAATAATTTAAATAAAACAAATAAATAATCTTTTATTCAAAAATCTAATTTATCTTGACTGTATATCATCTTTATCTAATTTTTCGATCTCCATTCATATCTTCTAATAATTTGTTAATAAAATTATCGGAATCCAAAACTATATTTCTTATATAGAAATTTGTTTTTATTACTGAATTCTAAAAATGTATTTTTTTAAAAACTAAATGATATATTTTTAATACAAAATTAAATTATTTTAATATTAAAAAAAACTCGGATCTCCATGGCTCACATGACCCCACCTTAATACACATCGACCCGCCAGTGATATGATATAAACCATATGTAATTATACAGACACAACCATCGAATCATAACAATTAATATAATCAATGTTAAATAGTAGTTATTCCGTCATAATCAATTCTGCGGATAATGATTGTATTTCTTGTCGTGATTAAACAATTAATGTAGCCATGTTTTCTCATTGTACTCTTTGGAGGGACATTGAACCTTACCTTTGTCCTTCTATACTAAGGGCACGTGATATAAGGCGACACGTACTAAGAATAGTATTTTTAGTGTTTTATTTTTTTAAAACTTACATGAGCATTTTATAAGTGGAATATTTACTATTTTTTTAACTACGGCCTTTTCCAAATTCTCTTTTGAATATGACGTTCTTGCAAAGCAAACAAATAAAATGATTAAACAAGACTGATTAGGACACTTTGGATTGTCTAGAAATTCAAGGAAATAAATACAATGATTAAACAAGATTATCTACCCGTTCTAATTTAAATGATGGAATTGTCAAAAAAAAAAAAAAAAAAAAAGCATTTTTATTCGATGATGAAGTTACCTTTTCAATATATTATTTATTATGTTTTTCTAACATTTATCGTTATTTATTAAAGGAGAGAGAATAATATATAATAGCATTGCATTAATTATAGTCAAGGTTCATTTAGTCATTTTAACGTTGAAGTTAAAGCATTAGAGAGTAACTTAGGCACACAATTTATTCAACAAAAAAAAAAATCACATAAACTCAATCGAAAGGTTGATATTAATTTTTTTTTATTTTCTTTGGGCACTGTAAACATTGTACGGTTTGGATCATTTGTGTATACAATTTGTGTGGACAAATTCTACGAATGCTTTTCCTAAAACACTAACCCACATCTTTAATTTATGTGTTTTTGATATATATATATATATATATATATATATATATATATATATATATATATATATATATATATATATATATATATAATTTTTGTTTTGAAAAACCAATAAATTTTATTAAGGCGCAAATCCGCAAGTGTTGCAGAGACTACATCAAAAGGGGGATGAGTACCCCAGGAAATAGCTCCATCATACGCGACACCATATCTGGCTAAAAGGTGCGCGGGGACATTACCAGAATGTTTAACAAAACAAAAATGGCAAGAGGCAAAATAAGCAGAAGCTAAGAGACAGTCACGCGCAAGACAGGCCAGGACAGACAGGTCATCCGACTGACGAAACAAAGCTTGAATGCAAGATAAGCAGTCGCTCTCGAAGATCACAGAAAAGAACCGCAGCCGGATTGCTTCTTCAATAGCTAGATAAATCGCACGCATCTCCAGTAGCTCCGGGGCATCACCCTGATCTATGTGAAAAGAGAAGGCCTCCACAACAGACCCTGCAGAATCTCTAAAAATCAGCCCAATACCCGAACCAGCGGCCGCCACCGAAGCATCCGAATTGCACTTCCAAATACCCAATGCCGGCGGAGTCCAAACCTGTGGATGTGGAGCCCCTTCCGACCCTGCACTAGTTTCACTCATTACCTGCCTGTACTCTAACGCCGCAACAGAAGAAGATGAGACAATGCGGAAGACATGGATGGCCGCACCCTCAAAAACCGCACTGCAGCGCACCTTCCAAAGATTCCACACAGTCATACAGAACTCAGACACCTCCTCTATTGAGAGGCGCTCCACGAGGTCCCCAAAGAACTCCCGAAACCCAGATGACCGCCGAGCCAATTAGCTCCCAAAGAAAGAGACCCCCCGGATGGCCTTAGCATAATCACAGTCAAACAAGACATGGCGCATAGTTTCCCGCTCCCGTCCACATGCCAAACAAACCCCATCCCCAAGCTTTCGCTTGAGAAGGTTCTCCCCGATCGGTAAGCAACCCTGCAGGCACCTCCACATAAAATGCTGGACTCGCGGAGGTACAGTCACTTGCCAAACATCATGCCATACTCTGTCCGGCCCAGGAGAGGATGACCCACGAGAAGCCGAGTACAACCCCCCGCGCGAGCTCAAAGCTAAGAAATAGCCTGATTTGACCGTATAACACCCCTTCCGATCATAATGCCAAATACGTCTATCAGGGTGGGAAGGGCCAACAACAGGAGTCTAAAGAATCACATCCACCTCCCATGGGCTAAAAGCTTGCCGGATCAAAGGCAGGTTCCACTGCCGACCGCCAACCGCCAAGAGATCATGTACCAAAGTGTCAGTCAGAAGTGAATGAGAGGAATGTGTGATGCGGAAGGAAAAAACAAAATGTACCAAAGTGTCATTTTGTTTATATATATATATAAACAAAATGAGTATTTCTTAGGAAAAAAACAAATCAGAACTTGTGTGTGCAATGCACGGGTACGATATATCACACCTTACCAACTTTGATCTGGTACAATTTTTTCAACATATCTGGTACAATTTTTGTTAATAAAAAATACATGAATCGAAATAAAAATTAACCGCCTCAAAACAAAAACAAAAATTAACATTACAATGACCGCCAACATGCATTCCAAAAGATTAAAAACGAAAAATTGCATGAAATATTTCTAATAATGGATAAGGAGAGTCAAATTTACAGAATCAAAAGATGGATTTTATATCGTAATAATCTGATTATTAGGAAAGTTAGACAGGAAATTTTGCGAAAACAAAATATTATATTTATTTTTATTTATGGATTAAAGTTTTGTAAAAAAAAGGGGAGAAATTAGTATTTAATGGGAGTTATTTCTAAGAAATAAAACCTCCCATTTATTTTGGGTTGTTGTCAGAACTGGTTTTCTTTTAAAGTTCCAACTCTGAAAATTAGAAAGAAACAGAAAAGCAAAAAGAAGGAATCTCCTTTATATCTCATCAAGTTCTTGGCCAATCACAGATTCAAGTAGAGATTCGTGATCTTGGAAAAAAAACAACGTTTTGATGTCAAGCTTTCCAAATTCTAAAAAGGTTCATTGTTGCCCTAGTATTGGATTCTTTGAGATTTGACTAAGTTTTGTGGTTCTATATATTTAGCTAATTCGTAATTCTGATTGATTAGAAACCTTGATCACAATTAATTTTTATTCAATTGTGGATCAATTAGGTATTTGGGCTGAAGGGGTGCTTTGGAATTGCTTAAAATCAAGTAAGAGGGTTTTCATGTTGAGCAATTCAAGTTTTATGATGTTTAAGTTTAGTATATTGGTTGCTTTTGATGTTAGAATCCATGTTTTATGATGTTGTTAAAGTATGTGATGCTTTGATATGTTTTGATGTTATTTTGCTACTGTTTTGATGTTATTTTGCTGTCAAAATGGTTGGAATTGTATTGAAAATTGTAAAGTGCAGAAAAATTAATGTTTGGGCAGTTCTAGCCTTTTGGCGCACGCCAAAAGAGTTTTAACGCGCGCCAAAGGTGAAACAAAATGGGTGCAGAATGATCAGAGAGTTTTAGCGCACGCTTGATGGCTTTAGCGTGCCAAAGTGGAACGAAAGCAGGCAGAACACTGCTGCAGTTTTAGCGCGCGCCAGAGGGCCTCAGCGCGCGCTAAAACTGAAGCATAATGCTATGATGGTTCTGCTTGGGTTTCAGCGCGCGCCAAAGGTACTAACCGCTCGCCAAACACCATGTGTTGGCTGTTTTAAGTGTTTTAAGCTCCGGTTTAAGTTTTGGTTGTTGTTTATTGATCTAATAACCTTAATTAAACTTGAAAAAGCCATGAATAAGCTTTTGATGCGTTTAGTTCCAGCACCGAATGGATTCTTACTAAGAGTTGAAGTTCGGGACCGTCTGAAGATCATAATTGGCCTTGTGCTTTGGTGGATTAGTATTCATCGATGTATGTGTATGTGATAGACTTCGTTAATGTCTAGTTGTCTAAGTGATGGAGTAGAAGTGTAAGTGAGTCTTTCCCTTGAAAACACTTAGGTGGCTAGTTAATGGATAATAACTTACATACTTGGGTAGTTAAAAGCCTAAACATCAAGGTTCTTGGTAAGGCACAAGACAATATCGCGATGTGTGGTGTGGTCAGAGAAAGTCAATAACTCCGTAGGTTACTAAGACCCCAAGTATGGAAAGACAAATTATGTAATTGCTTTTAGAATTAATAAATGACATATTTATCCTCATCTTATTATTTGCTTCGTGCTTGTAAGTAATACACTACTGAAAACCCTAAGTCGTATCATATGTAGCCATATAACTTAGTGTGTGTCACACATGAGGATTAAGTTTATGGTCATACACTTGAAATGTTAGTCCGTGGTGAAGTTAATCAAAGTATGGGGTCTATTGATTAAACAACCATTAATGTGTCCAGAACACTTTATGGTGTGACCGTCTTATCCGGACGTCGACATTGGTTGTCTAAGTGGGGCATTTATATATGACGTAGTCATATAGGAATGGACCGATTTAATCTAAGTTTCTCATATAATTCCGTGATTGAGAAATCTTATTAAGTCACAAGATGATCATATATGGATTAACCTTAATCCTGAAGTGATTACAGACTCCTACTTGTTTCAGGATAGGATATGTGTGTTCGTTAAGGATCGCTAAAAGGCGCGGTCCGAATCACTTTCACGTTGGCACTATTTTGGAATGAGTGAAAAGGGTGTGTCTCACAGATATGGAATTCATTCCTTCCTGCGGGAAGTAGAAAGACAATCCCCTTATTTTCTAATCCTAGAAACTGATCGATCCGCGGAGTTCGTATTGGTTATGAACTAAATGATCACTAGTGGGTTAATGGTAAATAATGATAAGATGTATTGAAGAAGGTTTACGGAAATAATCCCGCTTCATTACGGATGGTCTATGGAGGGTTAGTCTGTATGTAATGATTATATTAATGGACACTTATCGACTCGACGTTTTGAGAATAAGTTATATCTATAATCGATAGAGTTCAGTTTCGGATTTATGGTGGCGTAATTCCGGAATTGATAAGTTTAGTAGAAATATTCTATTCGATGAATATTTTATTCAATTTATTGTAGCTACTGGTTATAGGTCAATGATCCCCGAGTTGGCTCCTAACACGCGAGTGTTTTCTCGTTTTATGGAACCTCGAGAATAAATTAAATAGTTGGTCTATTTAATGAATATGCAATATTATTTATTTAGTAAATAATATGTAAAATAGAAAAGACATTTTCTATTAATAATAATGACATATTGAAGCCACACATATGGATAATTTAGAAAAATAAATTTTTCTAGATTATGTCACATGTGTAATAAATTAATTATCTATTTGTTGGATAATTAATGGAAAAATATGATAGTGATTTTTTTGGGAATTATCTCTTATTTTTGTGGCAAAAATATATTTTCCTTATGGGAATAGGTAATTGTGGTGTGAAAAGGATAACTCTCTCTTGACTAGTTATTTTCCTATATAAAGACAGTTCCTCCTAACACAAATCACACTACACATAATGGCGCCAACATCAAATTAAAAGGAAGAAAAAATAGTTTCTTGCCTTAGTCATTTAGAGAAGAAAAACCTAGGGTTTTTCTTGTGCATATTCGATGAGATTCTACGGCGATGATCGACGTCCACCAGTCGTCGCTAGGAGATACAATCCGGAAGATTGTGGCTTCTCCCTATTGTCGAATTTCTCAACTATTTCAGTTGAGGTAAATCTACTAATCTTCTTGTAGATTGTTAATTAATTGTGTGAATTAAAATCATGGTAAAATCGCATGCGAATTTAGTTCGTAGCTTCCGCTGTGCATGATCGAGTGTCTCGATCGGAGCTGTGAATCAGATTTGACGATCCAATTGTGGATCGGATCCGGATTCGGGTTTCTGTATATCCAGCATGTGGTATCAGAGACAGGTTAAAGCGATTTTGCGATCATGATTGCATAATTAATTAATAAGGAGTGGAATAGAATAAAAATTGCATCTTTTAATTTTTTTTTATCCGAATGAATGTTTTGGTTGACGAGATGGATTGAGGTTGGTACTTGTGTACCGTTAGATTTATTGTAAACCCGGTTTTCGGGTATAGGATTTCATGTAATTAAATTTTGGAATTTAATTTTTCTGCAATTTAGAATTATTTTATTTCGGCCGGATCCATTCTTCAACAAATCTTGTGGATGGTGCAGTGGTCAAGGCACAGAATCATCAAACTGTAGACCTGAGTTCTAATCCCCTTGGCTTTATAATTTTCTGAAACCCTTTTTTTTGTAATATTTTTTTTCAGCTCGTAAATAAATTTTTTTGTTCGGAAAAAAATAAAATAAAATTTAACGATTAAAAAAAAACGAAAAAAAAGGGGGCAGTAGGGAATCAAACTCGGGTGGTGATGAAGGAAGAAGGAGTTTTAACCAACTCAGCTAGAGGGGTTTTTATTGAAGATATGGAGCAGAAAATTCTTATACCCGTCGGTGAGTGCAAATAATTTAGGATTATTTGTTTATTTTATAGATTAGATACGGGGGTACCAACGATCCATCTCAGAGGTTTTCTTTTACGCATTTATTTTCATGTTTGATAATTTATGTGAGATAACCATGTCATGACATGCATCATATTCATGAATTACACTCCTACCATATGCATACATGTAGATAATTAATCGTGATATTAATTAGGTATGTATGAGACGTAATTAATTTAGGTAATTAATTAATTAAAACGAACGGAATTTTATCGGGATATAAATGATAAAATAAAATTTACTCGGTAAATTTAATTTTGGGATATAAAAATCATTTGTGTATTTTTATTATGTAGTGACTAAATAAACGAATTTTAATATTTGAAAAATTGGAAAATCCGAAAAAGTTGGACACCAACTGAGCAAAAAGGTTCGAAAATTGGTTCGGGCAGTCAAGAGGGTTTCGGCTCGACTCGACTTGTCCGTCCAAGTGCGGGGTTAGCCACGGGGGTCCGGAAAGGTCAAGCTATCCGGCGAGCTGAGGCTCAATGGGGCAACCTTAGCCCGATTTTCAACCCAGCACCCGCACGTGTGCGACGTTAGCGTCGGGGGGTCCGGCAAGGTCAAGCTATCCGGCGAGTTTCAGCTCAATGGGCAGCCTTAGCCCGATTCATCCAGCAGTCGTATATTAACCAATGAAGAGGACGGGTCAGCTTAGCCAATACCGACACCGTTCGGTGAACTCGGTTAAAGCTCAGCCAGGGTTTAATGCCGATAAGTTGGTGATTGCTTTTCAAGATTTATGTTTTCAAATTATTGAGATAAAATTCTACGATCCAAAATTTTTTTATCATGACACTATTAGGACTATAAAATTCATTGGTGAATTTTAATTGTGTAGTGTCTACACAAGAGATTTCCTAAATATTCGAAAAAATTGGAAAAATCATGAATAAGGTGTCGCTAATTAGACGATATTTGGAACCGATAAACTAGTGAGAGCTTTTAATTTTGTGATTTATTGTTTTTGGAATTATTAGAAAAATTCATAAAGTCCTAATGTATTAGGGTTGTAAAATTCTTGGTGAATTTTAATTGTGTAGTGTCTACACAAAGAATTTAAAAATCCGAGAAATTGGAAAATCGTGAATAAGTGACACTAGTTAGACGGTATTTGGAACCGATGAACTAGTGGGAGGATTAATTTAAATATTCATGATTTATTATTTTTCGGATTGTAAATAGATTCTAAAAATCCTAATAAGACTAACTAATTTGAAAATAACGAGTGGGAGCGGGGAAGGTGACAACCGACTCCACGTCCTCTACTGTTGACACAAACACGTGAGAGAATGGTGACGCCTCGTGCCGCTTTGATTTTGGCCACCTACGGATGGCCTTCACCGCTATCAAAATTCAAGGCATGGTCTCCAAAAGGATAGGATTTTGAGTACTCGTCGGGTTACTGACCTACCCTACAGCGGCATACTCGGGGCGTACTTAAAAATCAGAAACAGTAGGTCACACTCACAAAGATATTTTTGGAAATATCTTGGTTGAAAAAGGAAGGTAATCAACAATTAAATGGAGATGTCCGATTCTCAATTAATTGTTGAGAGAGATTGTCTCAATTTAATCGTCACCTCTTTGACCTACCTTATGGCGGCACTGTAGATGTGAGATTAAATCCTTGGAATTGTAGGATAAACTGCATGCATGACATCACGTTTATAATTCCTAAAATATATTATTTGTTGTGGTGTATGATTTGATTTATATTTCTGTCGTAATTTAATTTTATAACTATATATCATCTCAAGGTAACTAAACTGCTAAATATATTATATTGACTAATAACGACTTCATAAAAGTGGAAAAGTAACGAGAACGTTGAACTCATAAATCGAGAATGCAAATTAATTTTTCGGAAGAGGATGTTCCTCCTAAGCCTTCAAACTTAAGTGACATTAATGAGTATGTCACTGCTGTCACTCGTGTTGAACGAGAGACAACCGATATTAGTTCAAAGATGAGAGAATGATTTGATATCAATCTCACCAGACATCCCACAGTTTACGAGTAGTGTCTACTCTTATAAACTGCTAGTTCACGGCCATTTCCTTTATAGAAAGCCAAGAATGGGAAGGTAAATGTCTACAAGTGCAAGTCATCTAAACTAAATAAGTTAAAGGCTAAACCGAAATATTAATAAAAGAAAATATAGGATAAGGAAAGTGATTTCGGATCACTAACCTATGAATTCTTAGAGACTTTCTTAACCGAGTAATTTGACTCAGAAGATAAAGTTCTTTTGTAAGAACAAGGTAGCTGGGCATTCATGATGAAGAGTAGACAATGGGCAGTTATTTCAGATAAGATAGTGGGAGTGATATAAGGAAACAAATTTCGGATTTAAATCCTTCAATATCGCAGAAATTTAATTTCTGTTTTCAAATTCGTTGGAACAAATGGATTCACATTCAAACCGATAATATAGTTGCCTTAAAGAAAGTGAATATGACATTTGTATACGATTCTGAAACTCGGACTTTTGTCTGATAAAGTCAGAACCACTAAGTAATTCTGAAAAGGTATTTGTAACACATCATAAACTATTAAGACAAATGGTTTTCGTATTTAGATAAACGATTCTTCAGCATCTATTAATTAGTGCATATATCCTAAGGATAAGATCTGATGACTGGCTAAGGGTGAATCCTATCTCCCAGTCTAAAGAACACAATCTCAAAGGAAAAAGGACTAAGTAACCTTTCAATTAGGAAAAGGTAATAGAGCTGAAGAAGTTTCACAACTTGTTCAAATTGACCTTCAGGGTCTTATGAAGGATACAAGCTAGTGGGAGCTTTTGAGTAATAGACATTTTGTCTAATGACTACTCGAAACGCCGATTAGTTTATATAAATATTTGGAGGAATCTCTGATATTACCAGAGAAACGAGTATTCAATGCTCAGATATAAGCTATGGCATGGTTTTGTCACCAATGCTTGGCCTACCTCCGAATGAAATGATTTCACTGAAAGCATAAACTATACAGTGTCTTGTATAGTTAGTGATATGCTACAATACACTGCTTAACTCAATTAAGACATTGGTTGCAAAATAACGGTTTACATTATTATGTAATACCGAGAAGTCTACCTAGAAGATGCTTGTGAATTTGTGGATAAGGAGTGAATTACATTTACCCCACTTCCGCAAATAGAGACGTTTAGCACTTATGGCTTGAAGGTAGGACTGGGGATTTTACATACACGTTCAGATGGTGACTGTTCAAGAAATATCTTAATGCAATAAGTAAAGGTTGGTTATAAGATTCTTAAGATCGGATAATGACGGTTGTACTGTCACAGCCTTTTTAGGAGAATGTATATATAACAACCTTGGACATTGAATTAAAGTTACTCAAGGAGTTACTATCTGATTTAATCAGACCACATCCAACATTGGTTGTTGGGGGTTACGCTGATAAATACTACTGAACCAGATCAGAATATCAATTCACCCTAAAGCAGTGGGAGTATGGTTTAACCATTGACCCGCTGTGATTATGTAGACTTTACAGCCTGCTGGGGTGATTTATAACCTATGGTCCTCTTGAAGGACTGTATAGGATTCTGATAAATAGAGGTTGGTTTAAAGCCATAAACCTGTAAATAGAGTTTTGGTACTCCAGTTATGTTCACACTTTTGTAGATCCACCTGAGTGTCTCAGGCCTAGTGGGAGAAATTGGATCTACATGAAAAGAGTTGAATGAATGACAAATTTTATCTTTCTAAGCAAAGCCAAGTGGTTTTGGGGGTAACTCCCTGAGAAGTAGAAAGTTAAACAGGGGTAATGCCTTGAAACTTTCTCACCACTCAGCCTTGCTTGACTCTATGGAAAGCAGAAAGATTTCCAGGGGTGATGCCCTGAAACTTTCTTGCCCAACAACGGAGCTTGAATTCATTCGGAATAGAAGGGTTTTAGCTTAAATCCAATGGCAGATTGATTGCCTGTGCTTATATCCATTGGTGGATGAAAGCAAACCTCTAGGTCATTAAAGGTTACATGTTTTAAATGTGTGGGCCTGACATGAATATTGATTAGTCTTTTGTAGACTAGGATATCAATATAGGTAAAGTAGTGAGTATTGGTGTTAATGAAAAAGATAACACTGCAACAGTTGAGAACAACATGAGTGTGTTATCTGAAGTCAGAAACTGACGAGCCAAGATTCTCTAAATTAGAGATGTGGACTATATTCTTAGAAATCTAATCGGTCGAATTCATGAGAACAAGTTGTGGCAACGTCCCATGCATCTTATTGGTTAAGATGATAATGCATTTTAGTATGCAAAATTCAACGAGAGGTTTCCTACCCAACCCCTCACGGAATAATTCTCTTAGTCTTCGGATATAGAGAAAATAGGATAAATTCTCTTTTGGATAGAGAAAGTCAGGTTATTGAAAGTCAATAAAAGTCGAGTCTTGGATTCAGACGTTGAAAGCAGTATAGTGCATCCTCAAGTATCTTGAGAGAAATGATCGTGAATCGATCTCAGGATCAGTGTTTACTCATTGTGATGGAGCTATAGTCTGGAGCAATCCAGCACTGCCAATTTGACTCTGTTAGTCGAATACATAGAAGCTTTTGGAGTAGGTAAAAATGCAGTGTGGCTTGAGAAGTTCTTTGTTGGATAAGAAAGTGATTCCAGGTCTCGATGAGCCGATATCAATTTACTGTGAAAACAGTTGAGAGGTAGCTCATGCAAATGGTCTTCGCAGGCACAAAAGGTCAAAATCATATTGAGATAAAGTACCACCTGGTTAGACAGATCGTGCAAAGAGGCGACGTTTCGGTCCAAAAGATTGCCTCGAGCCGACAACCTAGCTGATCAGATTACCAAGTTGTGTGGCATCTAGTGTTACTGATAAGCGCTTGGCGGGTATGAATTAGGAAGATATGTCTCATCTGCTTTAGAGCAAGTGGGAGAATGTTGTGGATAGAAAGAATAAGGGTGTGGTGCTCTAAAAACAATTGTTGCTTGGCTTTACGGGCAAGTGGGATATTGTTAGATATAGTGCCCGAAAGGCAATTGTTGCTTGTCCTTACGGGCAAGTGGGAGATTGTTGGAAGTCGCGCCCGAAAGACAATTTATGTAATTGTTTTTAGAATTAATAAATGACAGATTTATCCTCATCTTATAACTTGCTTCGTGCTTGTAAGAAATACACTACTGAAAACCCTAAGTCGTATCATATGTAGCCATATAACTTAGTGTGTGTCACACATGAGGATTAAGTTTATGGTGATACACTTTAAATGTTAGTCCGTGGTGAAGTTAATCAAAGTATGGGGTCTATTGATTAAACCACCATTAATGCGTCCAGAGCACTTTATGGTGTGACTGTCTTATCCGGACCGTCGACATTGATTGTCTAAGTGGGGCATTTATATATGACGTAGTCATATAGGACTGGACCGATTTAATCCGAGTTTCTCATATAATTCCGTGATTGAGAAATCTTATTAAGTCACAAGATGATCATATATGGATTAACCTTAATCCTGAAGTGATTACAAACTCCTACTTGTTTCAGGATAGGGTTTGATGTGTTCGTTAAGGACCGCTAAGAGGCGCGGTCCGAATCACTTTCACGTTGGCACTATTCTGGAATGAGTGAGAAGTGTGTGTCTCACAGATATGGAATCCATTCCTTCCTGGGGGAAGTATGTTGGGGAGATTTTGCTCATTAAAACAAAAGAAAATTTATAAAACCTATACTACCATGCAAAACTACCTCCTAACCGGCCGAATACCGGGTAGTTGCTAGTAAAGTTGGATAAGTACGGGTATCGATCCTCAGGGAATTGGGATGTTGAATCTAATTTTATTAATCCTCTCAATTGTTACTTAAGAAAACAAATAAACGAAAGAACGAACAAATAACACATAGAACAAGTAAACTAAATCTAAGCTAAAACGAAATAAAACTAAACTAAACTAACGATACATGGGCTCAAACAATGTACAAACTAAGTGATCTCAATCCTAGTTCATCTCATGACTTTAATTCAAATTGTGGTTTCACCTTGACACGAGATACAAATCCCTAATCTCTTAGTGAATCCGTATTCTCAAGCTCTGAAATCCTACTCTCGTAGTGAATTCAATTTATCAATCTCTCCTCTCTCGAATGTTGAGACCGATATTCAAACAAAACGAAGGTGTAGATTCAGGTTAACTCTCGTATTTTAGAATCTAACAACCTAGATAATTAATCGATTAATTTGTCATCATTAATGATTAAAAATCCTATCTTTCTATGGTGATCTAGTCTACGCAACTTCCGTATGTTGTAAACATCAATAGCAAACTGATCTCTCGATCTAATTCACATCATAGCATCAAAATCATAGAACGATACAAAATAAATTAAAGATCATAAAAAACGAATAAGGACCGAATAAATTAAATAAATAAACTCACGTAGTTTGGTACATGATTGAATCCATGAATCGAAAACGGAAGAAAAACGACATCCTAATCTAACCCGGATCACCCGAGCACAAGGCTCGGGTGACCGGCCTTGAAAAGCCAAGTTGGCCGCCGCTCTTCTTTATGAGAATTGCGGCCGAATAAATTGTGTGTGGGATATCTTTTTGGTTCCAAAGCTGCTCATATATATATAGATATCTTAAGCGGCTGTAATAATAATAATTAATTAGGGTTGGAAGTATGTCGGTTAATAAATTGCGGCTGGAGTATGGCGGTGCTGCTTTTGTTTAAGTCGGCCATGGTTCTAAAATTCATATCTTGAGTTGTAGACCTCCAAAAATTATGATCCGAATGTCATAAAAAAGCTCTCGGAAAACTCTACAACTTTCATTAAGGACTCTTCTTCAGAAAATGCCTTTTTGATTAGCCCGTCGTATTACGAGTCGTTTTCGGGATTTTCCCAAGCTTTATTTCATCTTCATCCTCTTGTATCTCTTTCTTTCCACTTTAATCTTCAATCAAACATCATTTAGACCTCTTCCATTCCACATTTGTGCACCTAAAAGATGACAAAACCGAGCAAAACGTAAAACCATACAAAATAGATAATAAAACCACGATATTTACTCGATTTTGCATTTTAACTATTCAAAACGTCATTTGCTCAATTAATCGATTATAAGCTCGAATTCTACGAAAAACATCCATATATGGGAAATATTGATATAAAATATATCCTTATAAAACACTACAAATTGACCCTTAACAACTCCCCCACACTTATCTTTTGCTCGTCCCGAGCAAAACAAAACAAAGTCAAGCTCGAGACAAATAAACATCTATACAAATATGAAGTATATTCAATAACTTAGAAGTTCACCCGTGTAGTGTGTGCATAGCCATAATAAATTTCCACTAAGTTCCACAATTTGAAAGTTATTCAAACCAAAACTAGCCCGGTTTCCCATCTAAGTTAGAAATATTCAAAAATTATAACGAGCACTTTACAAAACATACATATCCCAAAAAGAAATAGTAGAGAATATCTAAAACATTTCGACGGACTCGAGGATAATCCCTACAACATATCCTTCAGTTTATAATGGGTATAAGATTAACGATAACTAAGTCCTTACTTATTCATAATAATATATTTCAATATTTTCACTTTTTTCACACTTTTCTAACACACATCGAATAAGCTTTTGCCCTCATAGCGAAATAGGACATTTCAAGATAATCCCCTACCTTACTCCAATCATAAGGCGGCTATAAACCGACCGTCGTGAGCTTTTGGTCATCATAGTGGAATAGGACATACGTGGTACACCCTACCTCACCCAAATCATAAACCAACTTCCGACACACACAATTACAATTATGTTTACTTAGAGATTTCTGGCTGGCAGTGGAAAAGATTATTTTCTAGTAGCACAGACCACTGAGCATAACACCTCAAGTAAACAATTTATTACTATTGCAAAGACTTAATCACGTTTCACTTATCACATTCAAACTTACAGATATTCACAGTATGTCATACTTTAACCCTAAAATACAAACTACTAAACTTTTCAAGAATTGTACATAAGCAAAGAAACATGCTATAATCATCAAAAATCTCCAACTAAAATGGGGTAGGCTTTCAACATTTAGCTCATCATTTACTATGGCATGTGAAAAAAAATGTCGGGTGAAACAACTAAAATTACTAAATATACAGAATATAGCAAAAATGATATAAACTCAAGCAAAGATATGCCTTTGTCTACTCGGGATATAACAAAAAATTTGAAAATTAAGCACTTTTCGTAGAAATACTAAAAATATGAGCAAACGAAAGTAGACACATAAATCATCTATCCCTTCCCCCACACTTAGATTGCAACTTGTCCTCAAGTTGTGCAGAAATAATAAATTAGAGAACTTAGCTGATTGGATGCTGGCAATTCCGGAAAAATCGGTAAAAACCAAAATTGCTGCATAGCTCAGTAGACTGTGGAGCATCACAGGTAAACTGAATTCATCGTGAAAGTGCACAATAGCTATCAAAAATATCCTGCAGACTTGATCAGTGCAAAAAGAGTCTACGGGGAAAAAGGATTAGACATGTAAAACACATGGAAAAGAAGTTATAGAGATTTTTTCAGATTAAGCTCATATAAAGATGGACATATACATGGAACATTACAAAATAGTAGGCTAGGTGCAACTACATGAAAATATACTACAATGCAGACTACATGATATGCAATCCTAAAAATAAAATAAATAAAAATAAATTCTGACAGGCTCAGGCTGAGCGAGTTGACCCCTGACAATTCTACAGTGACTACGGCCTATGCAGAAACTAAAATAAAAACGAGGTAGTATTACGGAAACCGACAGTTAACTACGCTCAAGAAAAATAAAAGAAAAATAGAAAAACAATGCAACTAGATGACATGCAACTAAATGATATGCATCTAAATGATATGCAAAAATAAAAGAAAATAAAAGAGAGAAAACTAGCCCACTCATTTGCAACATGACATGTATATAATAAACGTCTACCAAATAATGACAGGTTACGATAAACGACAGTGCTGTTCATTACATGCAGTGTAGACGCGCCTTAAGACTCATCAAAGGTGATAGCATTATGGAAACCAACAGTTAGCTATACTAAACAGATATAACTCATAAGGTTTCCATCGTAGCAACGGAAAACCGACAGTTACTACCCAAATGAGTTATAAAAATAACAAGGAAGCACATAAGTCTCAAAGCTCACAAGATTCATCATAACGGTATGTAGCATGCGGAAACCGACATTAGCTACTAATTATGAACTATAAAAAACAAAGGCGCCACTTTTTGTTGGGGAGATTTTGCATCATTAAAACAAAAGAAAATTTATAAAACCTATACTACCATGCAAAACTACCTCCTAACCGGCCGAATACCGGGTAGTTGCTAGTAAAGTTGGATAAGTACGGGTATCGATCCTCAGGGAATTGGGATGTTGAATCTAATTTTATTAATCCTCTCAATTGTTACTTAAGAAAACAAATAAACGAAAGAACGAACAAATAACACATAGAACAAGTAAACTAAATCTAAGCTAAAACGAAATAAAACTAAACTAAACTAACGATACATGGGCTCAAACAATGTACAAACTAAGTGATCTCAATCCTAGTTCATCTCATGACTTTAATTCAAATTGTGGTTTCACCTTGACACGAGATACAAATCCCTAATCTCTTAGTGAATCCGTATTCTCAAGCTCTGAAATCCTACTCTCGTAGTGAATTCAATTTATCAATCTCTCCTCTCTCGAATGTTGAGACCGATATTCAAACAAAACGAAGGTGTAGATTCGAGTTAACTCTCGTATTTTAGAATCTAACAACCTAGATAATTAATCGATTAATTTGTCATCATTAATGATTAAAAATCCTATCTTTCTATGGTGATCTAGTCTACGCAACTTCCGTATGTTGTAAACATCAATAGCAAACTGATCTCTCGATCTAATTCACATCATAGCATCAAAATCATAGAACGATACAAAATAAATTAAAGATCATAAAAAACGAATAAGGACTGAATAAATTAAATAAATAAACTCACGTAGTT
Source organism: Gentiana straminea (assembly GCA_036785695.1). Classification (NCBI taxonomy): domain Eukaryota; kingdom Viridiplantae; phylum Streptophyta; class Magnoliopsida; order Gentianales; family Gentianaceae; genus Gentiana; species Gentiana straminea. The sequence continues at coordinate 1,930,249 of JAVUPR010000312.1, read as the reverse complement.
TGGTACATGATTGAATCCATGAATCGAAAACGGAAGAAAAACGACATCCTAATCTAACCCGGATCACCCGAGCACAAGGCTCGGGTGACCGGCCTTGAAAAGCCAAGTTGGCCGCTGCTGCTGTGAGAATTGCGGCTGAATAAATTGTGTGTGGGATATCTTTTTGGTTCCAAAGCTGCTCATATATATATAGATATCTTAAGCGGCTGTAATAATAATAATTAATTAGGGTTGGAAGTATGTCGGTTAATAAATTGCGGCTGGAGTATGGCGGTGCTGCTTTTGTTTAAGTCGGCCATGGTTCTAAAATTCATATCTTGAGTTGTAGACCTCCAAAAATTATGATCCGAATGTCATAAAAAATCTCTCGGAAAACTCTACAACTTTCATTAAGGACTCTTCTTCAGAAAACGCCTTTTTGATTAGCCCGTCGTATTACGAGTCGTTTTCGGGATTTTCCCAAGCTTTATTTCATCTTCATCCTCTTGTATCTCTTTCTTTCCACTTTAATCTTCAATCAAACATCATTTAGACCTCTTCCATTCCACATTTGTGCACCTAAAAGATGACAAAACCGAGCAAAACGTAAAACCATACAAAATAGATAATAAAACCACGATATTTACTCGATTTTGTATTTTAACTATTCAAAACGTCATTTGCTCAATTAATCGATTATAAGCTCGAATTCTACGAAAAACATCCATATATGGGAAATATTGATATAAAATATATCCTTATAAAACACTACAAATTGACCCTTAACAAAGTAGAAAGACAATCCCCTTATTTGTTAATCCTAGAAACTGATCGATTCGCGGAGTTTGTATTGGTTATGAACTAATTGATCACTAGTGGGTTAATGGTAAATAAGGATAAGATGTATTGAAGAAGGTTTACGGAAATAATCCTGCTTCACACGGATGGTCTATGGAGGGTTAGTCTGTATGTAATGATTATATCAATGGACACTTATCGACTCGACGTTTTGAGAATAAGTTATATCTATAATCGATAGAGTTCAGTTTCGGATTTATGGTGGCGTAATTCCGGAATTAATAAGTTGAGTAGAAATATTCTGTTCGATGAATATTTTATTCAATTTATTGTAGCTACTGGTTATAAGTCCACGGTCACCGGGTTGGCTCCTAACACACGAGTGTTTTCTCGTTTTATGGAACCTCAAGAATAAATTAAATAGTTGGTCTATTTAATGAATATGCAATATTATTTATTTGGTAAATAATATGTAAAATAGAAAAGACATTTTCTATTAATAATAATGACATATTGGCACCACACATATGGATAATTTAGGAAAAGAAATTTTTCTAGATTATGTCACATGTGTAATTAATTAATTATCTATTTGTTGGATAATTAATGGAAAAATATGAGATTGATTTTTCTGGGAAAAGGATATATGTAATTTTGGTGTGAAAAGGATAACTCTCTCTTGACTAGTTATTTTCCTATATAAAGAGAGTTCCTCCTAACACAAATCACACTACACATAATGGCCCCAACATCAAATTAAAAGGAAGAAAAACAATAGTTTCTTGCATTAGTCTTTTAGAGAAGAAAAACCTAGGGTTTTTCTTGTGCATATTCGATGAGGTTCTACGGCGAGGATCGACGTCCACCAGTCGTCGCTAGGAGATACAATCCGGAAGATTGTGGCTTCTCCCTTTTGTCGAATTTCTCATCTCTTTCCGTTGAGGTAAATCTACTAACCTTCTTGTAGATTGTTAATTAATTATGTGAATCAAAATCGTGGTAAAATCGTATGCGAATTTAGTTCATAGCTTCCGATGTGCATGATCGAGTGTCTCGATTGGTGTTGTGAATTGATTGCCTGTGCATGATCTGGTTTCTGTATATCCAGCAGTGTGTGCCCCTCTGAATGAGTCAGACCAATGGGTAGAGAAGTAAGGACAAGGTTGGAATTAGGACAGACTTGTGTGGAGGGACCTTGAATAAATCCTTTTGCAAAAAGGGAATTCCAATGGATATAAGCACAGGCAATCAATCTGCCATTGGCTTTAAGCTAAAACCCTTCTATTCCGAATGAATTCAAGCTCCGTTGTTGGGCAAGAAAGTTTCAGGGCATCACCCCTGGAAATCTTTCTGCTTTCCGTAGAGTCAATCAAGGCTGAGTGGTGAGAAAGTTTCAAGGCATTACCCCTGTTTAACTTTCTACTTCTTAGGGAGTTACTCCCAAAACCACTTGACTTTGCTTAGAAAGATAAACTTTCTCATTCATTCAACTCTTTTCATGTAGATCCAATTTCTCCCACTAGGCCTGAGACACTCAGGTGGATCTACAAGAGTGTGAACAGAACTGGAGTACCAAAACTCTATTTACAGGTTTATGGATTTAAACCAACCTCTATTTATCGAATCCTATACAGTCTTTCCAGAGGACCATAGGTTATCAATCACCCCAGCAGGCTGTAAAGTCTACATAATCACAGCGGGTCAATGGTTAAACCATACTCCCACTGCTTTAGGGTGAATTGATATTCTGATCTGGTTCAGTAGTATTTATCAGCGTAACCCCCAACAACCAATGTTGGATGTGGTCTGATTAAATCAGATAGTAACTCCTTGAATAACTTTACTTCAAGGTTGTTATATATACATTCTCCTAAAAAGGCTGTGACAGTACAGCCGTCATTATCCGATCTTAAGAATCATGGTAAAATCGTATGCGAATTTAGTTCATAGCTTCCGCTGTGCATGATCGAGTGTCTCGATCGGTGCAGTGAATCAGATCTGATGATCCAATTGTGGATCGGATCCGGATTCGGATTTCTGTATATCCAGCAGTGTGTGCCCCTCTGAATGAGTTATACCAATGGGTAGATAAGTAAGGACAAGGTTGGAATTAGGACAGACTTGTGTGGAGGGACCTTGAATAAAGCCTTCTGCAAAAAGGGAATTCCATTTCATTGAATTTAACATTGTTGGAGATATAAATTCTCCCAGATTTATCTAGACACTTATACCCTTTGTGCTAAGGACTGAGACCTAAATTGACACACTTACTAGTATGAATTTGGTGGTTTGAAAGGGTCTAAGATAAGAATACACAGTGCATCCAAACACCTTAAAGACATTATAATCAGGCTTTTGATGAAAAAGGCATTCATATTGGGAGTTTAAGGCAAGAACAGGTGTTGGTAGACAGTTGATTACAGACACAACAGCCTGAAAACTATGCCACCAATATCTGAGAGGCATAGATGCTTGAGCTAGCATGCTCAACCCTAGTTCAATGATATGCCTATGCTTTCTTTCTGCCCGTCCATTTTGGGTATGATCATGAGGACATAGATGACTGAATAGGATTCCTTGTTGTTTGAGGTAGGATTCAAAGACCCTGTACTCACCCCCCAGTTAGATTGAACACACTTTATTTTAGTAGAAAACTGGGTTTCAGCAAGTTGTTGAAAGAGTGCAAAAGTGGAGAAGGCCTCTGATTTAGTTTTTAAGGGGAAAATCCTAGTAAATCTAGTGTGATCATCAAGAAAGTGGATGTAATACAGAAATCCTTCAGTTGATTTTACTAGAGCAGGACCCCAGATATTAATGTGAACAAGATCAAACAAAGATGCATCATGAGAAAATGATGGGGAATGAGGCAAAGCATGAAATTTACTAAACTGACAAGCATCACATAAATTCCACTTTCCATTAATATCAGGTTTACAAACAACCAACACATGACTCAAAATTCTACTGGAGGGATGACCTAACCTCATATGCCAAACATTGGGATCTTTATTTAGATCATCTAGGACAAGACTCTGAGATTTAATGGCAGCTGACTGGGAGACATCAGACTGGGATATAACTTCACCAAGAAAGACAACTGTGGATTTGGAGTGAAGAGAGTTCATAGAATCTGACTCATTGACCAGAGGTAGAATCTGATAGAGACCGTCCTTGAGCTGCCCCCTGAGAATTATGTGTTAGGAAATCTACGCGGGAACGCAACGGAATTTAAAATTTTATTTCCTTTTAACCAGGATCGACTTCGTTTAAGCAATAAACAAATAAGCTAAAGACGGTGGTTACCTTGGTTGATCTATAAGATCGACGCTTTGACCGTCTAAGGAGAGTAGTTCTGCATAGAGCCGCCCAAGTGTTCGGCCTCTACCGCTAGTCCACACGAACAGCCCGCCGGAATCCCATCATGGATTGCTATTGGAAAACTCCGGTTGCTAGACCGGCCTTTTTCCCCTCTCTCCAACTCTCTATAGGATTCTCTCTATTCTACACAAGAACTATTAGCTCTTGGAATTATGATGTACAAAAGAGCTTGACACCCACCTCTTATTTATAGTGTAGGGGGCGCCCCATCTAGGTGTGGAGGAGAAGAAAACATTTTCCCAATAAAATATGGAAAATATATTTGATTGATTTATCTCATTTATTATAATATCTTATATCAAATAAATCTAGGATATTGTCAATATCTTATATTGAATATTTCCAAGATATTGTCAATATCTAATATTGACTATCTTTATTTTTATTATATTACCATAAATCAAATTACACATGTGTATATATCACATATATATTTTACACAAATAAATCTATATAAATATAATTATTACACAAGTGCACATGCATATCACATATATGCACACACACGCATGTACACAAATACATATATATATTAATATCTAATATTAATATATGGTAATATCATTAATTAAATTGCACAATCCAAGTGTATCTTATACACTAATAAGTTGCGCCACCTTTAGCCATTAATTGGCTACCGGAATATTCTTTAATTAATGTAATATTATTAATATCTTGTATTTAATTTATTTATAATAAATAAATACCACCATATTAATTTATCACTATAACCTTTATAGTCTCGAGATAAACTTTCCTTATTTGGTTATCATCTATAACCACATTTTAATCCGGCTAGATGTTCTTATGTATGTGACCCGATAGGCTTCCGAATATGTTGGCCGTAGACACAAAGTGCAAATTACGAAAATGCCCTTCATGCCTAACGATCACGGGATAGCGTCTAGCAACACACCGTGACCCCCAATCATCGGAAGAGTCAAATGCAATGACTACTACCTTTCATGTGAAACAGTTACCGTGTAATTTACAATCCTATCGCTGTAATAATATCCATACGGTCGTTAGTCGAGTGTCAAAACATCAACGACCGTATCTTATAATCTGGATATCATGCTCTCTCTCGAAGTAACTCATTTACTCCTACTTTGCAAAGATTCACGAGAGTAAGAGATTCCTTATAAGAAGGCCATTTCGGATATTCGATCCCAATAATAGGATACGCGATTCCTGGACGACCAATCATGCATACTCCGCATGCTTCAACATCATACCCAATCACTACCGCATGATCGCCCCGTGGCTAGGGGAAACCTCAATAGTGTCAAAGCATGACAATCCACACCGTGATGCCATGAAGACTCCGGTCAAAAGGATAATTACACAACCGTTACATAGTGTGACACTTATCCGTGTAAGTGGGTCAGTCTAACGTACGCATTCTCTAATACACGTCCACGTACAGTCCAAGTGTCTCTACACTTCGATAGACGAGATCTATCCCTGCCCTAAAGACAGAAGACATCTAATACGTGCTAGCCTGTTCATACTATCAATGCCCTGTTTAATAGTACATCAGCCTAGAGACATTTAAGTATCAAACTTATTAAAGTGATTAGAGATCTCATCAACCATAATCGCCTATCATGGTTTCTCTATCACGCTTTAATACTAAGGACGTTATCATATAACAATTCATAATTGGTTCTTTAGAAGAGCGATATATGACAACATAAAAGCCATTTAATATATGTATAAACATAAAGAAATAGTAGAAATGATCCGACCCGGTCGGATCCGGTCCAACCCGATTGGGTTTAGGACACTATTCCAACAATCTCCCACTTGGCCTAAAACCAATCACTCGTACACACACAAGACCAAGTTGAAACACAAGAATCTCATGCAATACTCGCAACCAGCCCTAGCCATAAACGGATCGCTATCCGTGGGGACTCAGACTATCTTCATATCATGTTCCAAATGACCAAGCCAAAGGAACCGCCTCAACACACACACACGAATCTCTGACGAGACCCTGGTCCTTGCTTCAAGCAATGAATCCACTTACTATATCAACTATATAGAAAAGGTGGAAGAACCGTTCAAGGTTCAGGAATTAACCTCATAGACTCATGTACTGCTCCCGCTGCGCCTCTAAGGCACTACTGTGTTTTGGCTAAGTTGTAGAGTTTACAGTGACCCATAGGCTAGAACATTTCCACTCACTGTATCACTTAATCAAAGTGACTGCAAACCCAGACCGTAGCTCCCACTCGCCTTCATAAGACTCAGGATATATGTCTGTATAACTATATTTATCTGATTCCAAGTTTCGATAAACTAGGAAACTTTCCTTAACTTGTTTAAGGATATTCTCGACATTCACCGGATTTACTCTCACACTTGCTCATGACTATTCATGAAGTATGAACATCCGGCATTTCCTTTATGATGGTTCCAATTGCCGTAGCAAAGGAAACCTTTCATAATCATCATCTTTCACCTTATCTTTAGGACCAACGTCCTAACACAGATAGATCTTGCGATCTATGCTAAAATTCTTTTAGCATCACATCTATATAGGTAACAAATAATCTAACAGCAGTTAAATCTATCGCTATAGATTCCTATTTCTAAAAATAAGAACTGCTAATCCAAGTGCTTTCGTAAAAACCTTGAACTACCAAACATTATTTTGACTGTGACATGGGGTGACAATTCTTGAGAGAGATATCCAATACATTACTCAAAAATCGTAACACACTCCCACTATCCTTCTTGCACATGGGCGTATCCTTCTTTTGACTAAGTCAAACTCCTTTGATTGTCAAACAAAGAAACTGTCTAGAGAAACTTGTTTGAGTCCATAAATGGATCTCGTGGGCTTCCATATCATGTCATCGTCTATGAACATCGAGCTTTCTGCCCAACGTCTTCAACACTATCATATAGCCATGATACGAAGTTACAACAAGCATAGTCTGAATAGAACTGGGCTCAGCCTTACAGGGACATTCCCTCTAGGTAAGACAGACTGGGTTCATAACCTGGTTGTCATTGATAGAATCTAATTCAGATATCATGGCTCCTGGCCATATCTCTCAATCTTTCCTCTCAAACATTCTTTCATAAGTCGTGAGATATTCATTCTTCAAGATGAACATACCAGCAACCTTTTCAGGCTTAAGGTTATCCACAGACTTACAGAACTTTTGTGTGCACCGAGCGTGTTCTACACCTCATCGCTATGTGGCGTCCGCTCACGTTCCTATGGTTGAATATATCTTTGTGGTTCTCATACTCTTTTGAGATCTGATTCACTCCCACTGTTTCTTTTGGAAGAAACACTTCCTTTAGAAGACAGCATGTTTGGAGACAAACATTTTGCTCCGCGGACAAGTAAATAATATCTAGCGTGCTAGCTAAGACATTCCACAAAGTTGCATATGTCGTATTCGGCTCCAAGCCTTTCTGACTTTGGCTATGACAACTTCAAATCATCGGTTAAGATAGATTTGACATTATCGTCTTCCATATCTAATATGGAATTTATTCAACCTTTATTCTTTGGAACTCTGTTAAGTATAAGGACACTATCCCGAAACGGGTAAGGGATACATCGCATGGCTTGCGTCACACCTTTATCATATAAAGTGTTATTTCCATTTTGGGAACACAATCTAATTGCGTATCCCAAAGATGGTATCCTTTAAGGGAGAATCTTATTCCTTTCAGACTACTTCTTAAACACCCTTCAGGTATTAATTACTTCAATCCAATTGAAGATTAATTCCTAAGTAGCTCATCAATCTCATATTCGTACTAGCTCGAACTTTTCGGGCTTTCCGAATCGTCGTACTTCAATAAATACATTCAACTATTTCTAAAATAGTCATAGAGATTAATAAACAATTATTTGTGGCATTAATTGTCATAAGCCAACAAACATCGGTATGTTTAGGCTTTAGACAAATTTTCTAGAATTTATAACCTTTTCATAAAAGGGTAGTCCTCTTTGGATAAGATACGTTTAACCCACATGATTCATAATCATATGGTTCAACATCATCAGAATGACGTTTAATTACACGCTTCCCTTCCAGAGAATCGACATCTAGAACAACTACAAATATCAAGGATAACAACCATACAAATATTTAGTTGAGATCTCATCACATATATCAACTATCTAGTGACATCAATCTAGTATGTTAGATTCAGTGACCTTTCAACTTTATCGGAATAACATTTATTCTTTACAATTGAATATGTCTACTAAATCCTAACAAACAACTGAAAGTATGTTCTTCATAAGAACCAGAACATAATAACATTTATTTAGTTCCCTTATCAGTTTACTAGATCCAGAATGTGGTAAGTGTTACAACGTTTGCTTCACCTTCCATATCTGTATTAACCTTTCTAATTTAATCACACTCATAAGATATCATATATCTTAGAGTTGACTTTGAACTTAGACATATTTATCTCAACTCACTTGCCTAGAATAGAAACTTCAATAAGTTCTCTATTTGAGCACATGCCCTAACTTTCCTTTTTAATCCTTTAAGCACTTGAGAAATGTTTCTTATTGAAGTCTTCATAAGACTTAAGAAAGATCACAAGAGCCATGTCCTTAATTTCCTTTCATAAAGAAAATCTAAAGTTTATTAAATAGTTTATTTATCCTTTTCAATCGTATTCAAAACATTGACTATTTAATTAACATTTAAGCAATGATAGAATTAAGTCGATACTTAAATCTTACAATTTTGAAAACTACCTTTCCAAAATTTGACGTGGTCACTCTTATCCAACGTTTGAATTAATTGTCATCATATGACTGAATGATCATCTTGGATCGTATCCAATTTATGACTAATTCATTGAAACTTATTTCAAATGATTTAATCATATCATGAGCTTCCGCTTTCATTAATAATTAAAGCCTTGGAGTACTCAATCAAATATGTAGCCTCCTTGTCTCAAACTACTATAACGGGATCTCTCGTGTCATTGCTCATTTTAAAAGGATTAAAATTACTTAACCTTATTTGAGAACGTTTCTCAAAAGGTAACAGTCATAATTTGGTTTTACTAATCGAGAATCAAACATAAATATAAAGTTTGCTAAAACTACAACATAAAATAAAGATAAAAGAGTGTTGTTGTTTATACACGCAAAATAAAAAATGGTCTTTTGATTTATGATTTTGCTCCCACTAGTCAACTACTTCCAATTGACTTTCAAGAATTATTAATTTCTTTAGTGGACAAGATCCCACTAAACTACCCCGACCCCCGCTTTGGCTGGTGGGCCGAAAATAGCATGATAGGTAGACAACATCCCTTTGTCAATCGTATCCTATACGACTCTTGTTGTTTGACTAGTCAACTCTTTGACAAATTTTCATCTTATGAAATAGTCAAACCCTTGCCTCTAAAATCCAGACGACCCCGCTTTGGCTGGTGGCCGAGAGAATTCTTAGTCAAGTCATAACCCCAATATTCGTGAGATCTCATACGATCATATCTCGATAATGACGATATACCCGAGGTAGGTCAACCCCCTTCTTTGGCTGATGAGTTGGATCCGAACAAGGGCTCTTCACCGTCATTATAATACGGGGAGGCAATTTCAACTTGATTCTTTTGAGGTGGAAGTATTTATGTAAATTAATTCACTTAATTAATTTAATTATGGTCTCATCATAAATATGTCTATCTCTATAAACATACATCCTACACATTTATCGAGATCGTGCCTAGTCATGCATCTATCGTATCATATAAAATAAATACAAGCACAAAATAAATAAATGCGTAAAATAACCGGTATGATCATGGACTTTTCCTAGGTGTGGTTTCGAATACAAACTGACGAAACCGCGGGTCACAATCTAAGGGTAGCTGCAACCGCCAATAGGATCTTTAATGCTCCATTCTCCAATGAGATCTTTATTTTCGTCTTTCTTTGGTCTCCATCTTCTGCTCTATTCTTGTTACATTTAATTCTATCGAATAAAATAAATACACCCGCCGCACACGGGGGGAGCCAACGGGAATGGGATAAATGCAGAAAATACACTATGTCACGTTTTTCATAACGGCCTAGGACAATTTTTAAACCAACAGAAAAATTAAATCATTCACATCTATCCTATCGGTCGAGTCCATGATCAATCGGGGTCCATATAATCATATTATATCTACTATATCTAATCCATACAATAAAATCTTGTGAAAAAGATAAAATTAAAATTTAACTACTTGCGTCTTAATTAATCAATTAACATTTAATCTATTAAATAATTTTATCCAATCAATTAACTAATTAACATTTAATTAATTAAATGATTTTAATCGAAATAAAATTAACGATTAATTTTAAACGATTTTAATTTTAATTTTAATTAATTAGAACTATTCCAAAATAAATCAAAATTAAAATTATTTCTCTTTTTGTTTCTTTCCTTTTGATTCGTAATCAAAAGGGATGCCTTTGGTTTCCTAAACCAAATTTGGCTTAGGCCTGGCCATTTTCCAAAATCAAAATTTTGGAAGTGGCTTGGCCAGCCTTTTACAAATCAAATATTTGGAAAGGGCCTGCGCCTATTCCAAATCAAATATTTAGAAAGGCCAAATAATTTTGGTTTAGGCCAGCACACTTTCCAAAATCAAAATTTTGGAAGTGGCTTTTCAGCTAGGCGCTTTTCCCAAATCAAATATTTGGAAAGGCCTGGCCTAATTATTATTTTAATGCCATGTGGCATCCCAATGGCCCAAACTATTTGAACCATTGGTTAGCCACATGACACAACTAAACAAAAGAAAATTAGCAATCACAACTATGAACCATATTGAATCACAAAATACACAAAACAAAATTGGGGACCACCGTATCACACCAGCAGCCGCCGGCAGCCCGGAGGCCGCCGCCGCCGATCGGCCGAGCACCACCATTGCCGCCCCCCCCCCCCCCCCCCTTTTTTTTTTTTTTTTTCTTTTCTTTTCGTGTATCAATTTTGCAAATCAAAAATCTTTCATCTTTTAATTATATGATTTAAACGATAAAATTAACTACGCACAATAACATGCTTATTGCTTAAGCTCGAAGCTCTCTCTGATACCACTGTTAGAAAATCTACGCGGGAACGCAGCGGAATTTAAAATTTTATTTCCTTTTAACCAAGATCGACTTCGTTTAAGCAATAAACAAATAAGCTAAAGACGGTGGTTACCTTGGTTGATCTATAAGATCGACGCTTTGACCGTCTAAGGAGAGTAGTTCTGCATAGAGCCGCCCAAGTGTTCGGCCTCTACCGCTAGTCCACACGAACAACCCGCCGGAATCCCATCATGGATTGCTATTGGAAAACTCACCGGCCTTTTTCCCCTCTCTCCAACTCTCTATAGGATGCTCTCTATTCTACACAAGAACTATTAGCTCTTGGAATTATGATGTACAAAAGAGCTTGACACCCACCTCTTATTTATAGTGTAGGGGGGCACCATCTAGGTGTGGAGGAGAAGAAAACATTTTTCCAATAAAATATGGAAAATATATTTGATTGATTTATCTCATTTATTATAATATCTTATATCAAATAAATCTAGGATATTGTCAATATCTTATATTGAATATTTCCAAGATATTGTCAATATCTAATATTGACTATCTTTATTTTTATTATATTACCATAAATCAAATTACACATGTGTATATATCACATATATATTTTACACAAATAAATCTATATAAATATAATTATTACACAAGTGCACATGCATATCACATATATGCACACACACGCATGTACACAAATACATATATATATATTAATATCTAATATTAATATATGGTAATATCATTAATTAAATTGCACAATCCAAGTGTATCTTATACACTAATAAGTTGCGCCACCTTTAGCCATTAATTGGCTACCGGAATATTCTTTAATTAATGTAATATTATTAATATCTTGTATTTAATTTATTCATAATAAATAAATACCACCATATTAATTTATCACTATAACCTTTATAGTCTCGAGATAAACTTTCCTTATTTGGTTATCATCTATAACCACATTTTAATCCGGCTAGATGTTCTTATGTATGTGACCCGATAGGCTTCCGAATATGTTGGCCGTAGACACAAAGTGCAAATTACGAAAATGCCCTTCATGCCTAACGATCACGGGATAGCGTCTAGCAACACACCGTGACCCCCAATCATCGGAAGAGTCAAATGCAATGACTACTACCTTTCATGTGAAACGATTACCGTGTAATTTACAATCCTATCGCCGTAATAATATCCATACGGTCGTTAGTCGAGTGTCAAAACATCAACGACCGTATCTTATAACTGGATATCATGCTCTCTCTCGAAGTAACTCATTTACTCCTACTTTGCAAAGATTCACGAGAGTAAGAGATTCCTTATAAGAAGGCCATTTCGGATATTCGATCCCAATAATAGGATACGCGATTCCTGGACGACCAATCATGCATACTCCGCATGCTTCAGCATCATACCCAATCACTACCGCATGATCGCCCCGTGGCTAGGGGAAACCTCAATAGTGTCAAAGCATGACAATCCACACCGTGATGCCATGAAGACTCCGGTCAAAAGGATAATTACACAACCGTTACATAGTGTGACACTTATCCGTGTAAGTGGGTCAGTCTAACGTACGCATTCTCTAATACACGTCCACGTACAGTCCAAGTGTCTCTACACTTCGATAGACGAGATCTATCCCTGCCCTAAAGACAGAAGACATCTAATACGTGCTAGCCTGTTCATACTATCAATGCCCCGTTTAATAGTACATCGGCCTTCAGACATTTAAGTATCAAACTTATTAAAGTGATTAGAGATCTCATCAACCATAATCGCCTATCATGGTTTCTCTATCACAGTTTAATACTAAGGACGTTATCATATAACAATTCATAATTGGTTCTTTAGAAGAGCAGATATATGACAACATAAAAGCCATTTAATATATGTATAAACATAAAGAAATAGTAGAAATGATCCGACCCGGTCGGATCCGGTCCAACCCGATTGGGTTTAGGACACTATTCCAACATTATGCTCTTTGTTGGCTTGTCAATTGACCAAACAAAAACCATCAGTGAATTCAACAAGAATGTTGTTGTCAGATACCAATTTAGACAAACTAATTAAATTTCTGGTGATATGTGGAACATGAAGGACAATGTTTAAGATTAAGGGACCAACATGTGTGTGCAAAGTGGTATGACCAAGGTGCTCAATGGTTAATTGTTCACCATTCCCTACTGTCATTGTATTAGTACCATGATAATGAGTATTCTGATTCAGATTAACCATGTCTGAGGTAACATGATTTGTTGCACCACTGTCCAGATACCAGGCATGATCAGCTACAGAGCTTGGTGTAGCTACAAAGGCTGAGGGTTGACTTGGTCTAGCTGGTGGTGCTTGATCAACTGGTTTAAAGTCATGTTCAAACCTGTGCCAACAAATTCCTACTATATGTCCACATTTGCCACACAATTGGCAAACCATCCTGTTCCCAGAAGACCTACCACCACCTCTACCTCTACTTCTTCCTCCCCTAGAACCACCTCATCTGCCTCTGTATGAGTTTTGTCCAGAATTTGGAGGTCTGGGGTTGCCCCTTCCTTGACTAGATTTTCCTGCATAGTTTACTAAATTGGCAGAGGGATTATGCATTTGAGCACCAAAGTTGAATCTGGCCAATAACCTTTCATGTGTGATCAATTGTGACTGGACTTCTTGCCAAGACAAAGATCCAATCTGAGCTGTGACGTTTACTATAATAGCTTCATATTCCTTGTCCAGACCACCCATTGTGGCAAGAATTAATTCAGATTTTGATATAGGATACCCTGCTGCACTGAGATTATCACTGTATGATTTCATCATGGCCAAGTAATCTGCCATAGATCTAGTGCCCTTTTCAGCCTTAGTGAGAGTACTCTTATACTCTAACATACGTGATTCAGATTGATTATTGAACAAAAGTTCCAAAGTAGACCAGATTTCATGAGAAGTAGAGCAAACAATTACCTCAGTGAGAGCTTGTTCTGTCATTGAGCCAAGGAGCCAACCCATAAGAAGATGATCCACCGAGTCACATTCATCTACAGCTGGATTCATCGGAAGTCCAGGTACCTCCGGTGGTCTTGGTTTAGTGCCCAGTAGAAATCCATCGAGCTTATAGCCTTTGACCACTGGAAGAATAGTATACCTCCAGAGCAAGTAATTCTCTCGATTGAGCTTGACAGTGGTGACTTGATTCAGATGACCATTAAAACGTGCCGGAGTAAGAGAGTTAAATGGAGTTGTTGGACTTGTAGACCTGAACATCGGAGTAAAGGATTCTGGACAATGGAATGAGGGAGTAGTAAGAGGTGGAAGTCCAGTTCCAAAGCTCAATCCGGCACCTGAAGGACCGGCATGCAGCGGACCGAGAGTAGATGAATGTGTAAATGAGCTTCCATGGTGAAATGTGGCTGGAGAGGGTAAAGAGAAACTTGAAACGGGTATGCCAGTTACAATTTGAATGGTGGATGCTATATGTGATAAGGTAGCTAAGACTGTCTCAGCTCCGGCAACGGAGGAGACTGGCGGTGGTGGCTCCGCCATCTTTCCTAGCTCCGATACCAAGAAAAAGAAGATAAAAAAAGATAATCTATTTCATTCAATGATTCATTCTGTCTTACACCACTCCCTTATATCCATAATTCTGTTACAAATATTCTCACACATGCCAACGCAGGAACTAAATAAATCTAGGTGTCATTCTTATCTAATACACCCAATGTTCTAAAAATCGCTAGGCGAAGACGACGCGCTACAGGGGCGCCTAGGGCCCAGGGCGCCTAGGCGGCGCCCAGGCGCTTTTAGGGTTTTTAGGGGTTTTTAGGGTTTTAAGGGGGTTTTAGGGTTTTTACGGGGGGGTTTTAGGGTTTTACGGGGGGGTTTTTAAGGGTTTTAAGGGGGGTTTTAGGGTTTTATGCCTCTTTCTTGTCTAACACTTGGGAAAACTTAGATGTTCGCCCGGATGAAAGTCATGAAACCCTAATTGCCTAGAAGGACCCAAGAGGGCCTGAAGGGCCTAGGAGCGCCTAGAAGGGCCTAGGAGCGCCCGTAAGGGCCTAGGAGCGCCTGCAGGGGGCCTGAAGCGCCCGAAAATCGCCCGGCACCCCCGTCGCCCGGCGAAGTCGCCCGCAGCCAAGGCGAGACGCCCTGGGTGCGCCTAGGGCCTAGGCGAGCGCCTAGGCGGCCGCCCAGGGCGATTTTTAGAACATTGAATACACCCAATAATAACATGACACATCATACTCTAATATCTTTATCCTTTTCATTGTGGGAGGAGGTTTTTCCATGCTTTCTGGGCCTACGGGCAGTCCCTCAATGCATGGATATTCGTCTCTGCATCCCTATTGCAAAGTCTGCATCTTGATGAAGGTGAGATATGTCGTTGGCATAGCAAAGCCATAGAGGGTAGGGACTTCATTTTTTACAAAGTGCATATAGCAGACACTCAGCCCTTTTGGCTAAGACTTCATTTTTGACAAAGTGCATATCAATTTCTATATACGTTGTTCTAGCATTATAGACATGATAAGTGGCACTGGTGCTATAACAACATGCTGAAGAAGTGCCATGAATATTGATCTGCAATTCTTTAAGAAGATACTGTTGGATCAAACCTTATATGATATAAAACCTCAATATAGGATTGTATATATATGTCAAACTATCAAATATCGAAAGAGAAGAAAAAAAACGGAAGCGTACTTGAATTCGTAGCGCTGTAAATCTCCTTCTGAATTATAGGATTCCGATATTTTAGATTTACACAATTTGCAGAACCTTTCGAAGAATCTTTTGAATATAAGGATCAAACCAAAGTTGTTTTTGTTTTGTTTTTTCCTGGAGATATGTCCAATTTCTTGTATAGTTTTTTATTTTTTATTTTTAGAAACCAATATCTTGTATAGTTAAACGTCAATTCGGCAAAATAAAATTAATACACGAGGGTCAAAACAAAGTGAATTTGACATTAATTGAGGACTTGCAACGTATTGCCTCAACCTTTGGCAATATTATTTTACCATTTTAAGTAAGACTTTAATGCCAAATAACACTTTGAAAGAACACAGAACACACTGTTATTGATTTTTTTTAATTATACAATATACTTGACGTAGGTATAAGATTATATATATGTAGACAAATTTTACAATATAACAAGGTTGTATCACGTGATATACATTACAATCATTCATATGTAACGTCTCACACACGATAAAAATGTATTATATAAAAAAGAGTAAAAATGAAATGTTCTGATTTATGACTCTTGGTACAACATGTATCATGCATGTTGAGGCGTTGGGCCTCAAGCGGGTCAAAAAGAGATGAATGAGCCTGTTCAACATAAGCCCATGGTTGGGTCCTAAATCCAAAAAATTCAGGTCCGTAATATAAAAGCCGACCTCTTTCAGGCCACTCCTAGTGTTCAACCGACCTCATTGCATCATTAATCAACCAATCAGGACATTCAGATCGCTCCTCAGCAGAACAGATCGTCCCCGACCTCCACTGGCTGTTACATAGCATTAATGGACATGATCCCACGTTTCATCGACATTAAAACTGTCATAATCTGAGACTGACCAAATCCCATGATTCAGCCTAAATAAGTCATATGACTGTCCCACGATTTACATCTTAGTGACCCTCAATCACATGCCCTACAATCAAGGGATTTGTGGATTAACTCCCCATGTGGGACAACTGTATAAAATTAATCACATAGTTCTCTTTTTCACAACTACGTTATATTAACTTAATCATATACAATACTAAATACGTAGACAGTCTCAACAACACAACAATAAATCTTCAACAAAATATCAAGATTCAATAGTTGGAATTCTTCCAAAAGATTCAATTACCCGATTAAATTATTCGACCATATTCCGGCATCGTCAATACTCTATTAAACCCTTTCTCCAAAAAAAAAAAAAAAAAAAAAAAAAAAAAACTCTATTAAACCCTATGTCTGATCTACCTGCAATCGCCTTATATTACATTCGAAGTTAACATAAGAATCTAAATTATCTACTAAATTTCTTAGCTCGACTAATTTTTAAAACCATACTTGTATTATATTTAAACTCAACCTCAAAAAGTTTTCATTATACTCAACTCGATTAATAATAATAAGCCTTCAAATAATTAGCTGAAACTCGTTAATTAATTAACCAAGTAGTAATGATGATCCTACTGCTATTTTCAAAGCGTTATATATGCATATCATGGGGAATAAAGATACTTTTAAGGATGTTCTTCTGCACTTGATCGAGATGCTAAACAGCCGTATGGGACTATGACAAAAGGTTTCTAAAGTGGGGTACTAAAAAATTAAAGAGAAGAAGATGGGAATTCTTGTTTGAGTCTTTTTAGTGCACTTTATTGACATTATTTTGCTATATTTCTATTCACTTTATTGACTATTTGAACTTTTTTTATAAGTATATTATACATGTGTATATATATATATATATATAAAGCCGTAGAAGCAGTGGAGTAACTTGAATCGAAGACGTAGAGAGCTTTCTCTGTTTTACCCAATTCTCGAAAATAAAAGTGTAATCATTTTACATTGGGTTTCTTCCAATTGTGAGTGGGTATCATTTGATTTGTGCTTCCTGACTCTGTCTTCTTCTTTTCTTTTTTTTAACTACTTTTACCACTCCTCCCCATCAAACGATAATTTTCATATCTTTTTTCGTTCAACTCCAGTGGAAAGATTCTTCCGTTACAAAACCTTGGATTCCATCCATATATATATATATATATATATATATATATATATATATATATATATATATATATATATATATATATATATATATATATAGAAATGGGTTCGTATACATACCTATTGATCCACGCTTACACGTACATACTACTAAAATAGTGCATCGATCACTATTTTAGTGCACTCCGGTTATTGTTTCGGTCTGGCAACTACAAATTGAGGAGCGAGTTTGTAGAAACTAGAAACCTAACTAGAAACCCGCTCCTCAATTTGTAGTTGCACCGAAACAATAACGGGTGCACTAAAATAGTGATCGATGCACTATTTTAGTAGTATGTACGGTAAGCATGGATAGTATGGTATGCACGGGAACCCAACCCTATATATATATATAGTTTGATAATGCGGGATATGGTCTAAATTTAAATACGGCCCAAAGTAACCCTAATGACAATGTTAAGAGTAGTGATGATTAGGACACTCGTAGAAGTGTCAAGTGTCAATAAATGTATAAGACAAGTGTATTAGAGGATTAGATGGAATATTAGTTTGTTATGTTTCTGTTAAAGAAGACTTATTAAATGTAATGGTGTATCACACAAATCAAATCAATGCAAATGAATATTCAAAACATCTAGCAAAGTTATCTTCTCCATTATTTCTTCTTGGTATCAGAGATCTGGGAAATGGAGCAGACCTCTGCTCCGCCGCCAGGAGTGGATCCTCCACCGGCTACATCCCAAATCCACCTCAGTTCAACCATTGGTTTGTCTGATGCACCGAATACTGCTCGAATTCCGGCTACTCTTGTCACTACACCGACAAGAATTGATCCAGCCGCTATGCTTCCACCATGCACTGACTCTTTCACCTCCAGTCTTCGGCCACCTTCATCCAACTGGCCAACCACCTTTTCATACATTCCCTCATTCTCTCTTGGTTCCACCAGTGTACTGCCGCCATCTCCACCAAAATTACCTGGTTTATCCTTTCAGACCCCGTTCTCTGGCCACCTAAATCAACCGACGAAAGTCAAATTAGACAGGAATAACTATCTCATCTAGCGCTACACCATCTTACCAGTTGTTCGCGGCCACAAATTGGAAGATCATATGTTCGGTCACCTACCCAAACCACCAGAATTCCTCACTTATCCAGGACCCGGTGGTGCTGTTCTCACCAGTAACATTCCAAATCCAGCATTTACAGAATGGAACCAGGTTGAACAACTTCTCATAGGGTGGCTCCTGGGTTCGATGATTGAACATGCTCTACTGGAAGTTATGGGGTGTGATACGTACCCCTGCTCAGGTATGGAAAACACTTGAAGATTTATTCAATAGTCAATCTGAAGCTCGCATGTTGGAATTCAAGGATGCCCTGACCAAAACCACTAAGGGAACAAAGAATATGGCCGACTATCTAGCCCTCATGAAGTCTTACGCCGACAGTCTTGCTGCTGCTGGGTATCCAGTGTCCAAACCTGAACTAATCCTCGCAACTTTAGGGGGTTTGGACAAGGAGTATGAAGCTGTAATTGTAAACATCACAGCTAGGGTGAGTTCACTTACATGGCAGGAAGTGCAATCCTAGCTTATTACGCATTAAAGGTTACTTGCCCGGTTCAATCCTACTCAAACCCTGGATACCGGTCATACCACTGTTCATATAGCTGCAAGATCCTCTCCTAGACCAGATACATCCCACAATCAGGATCAGTCCTCAAGAGATAGAGGTCAATCCCCAGGGGAGACAGATCAAGAGGTAGAGGTGGAGGTGGTAGAGGATCAAATGGAGGGTCAGCTGGAAGTGGAAATGGCAGTGGCAGAGGCATAGCTTGTCAACTGTGTGGTAAAATTGGACATACAGCCAACATGTGTTGGCACAGATATGAGGACTTCAATAATACTCCAGGAAATTCACAGGGCAATCAGAATCAAAATCAACCTCCTAGAAAAGTCTCCGCATATCTAGCTACACCCCAATCTGTGGGAGATCAATCATGGTACATGGATAGTGGTGCCTCTAACCATGTCACTAATGACTTGAACAATCTGCACCTGAGCTCAAATTATGCTGGTAATGACACTTTAACTGTTGGTAGTGGTGAGAAACTGAGAATAGCACACATTGGTAGTAGCACTTTACACACATCACATGCTAATCTCACCTTGAATTCCCTGTTACATATCCCACACATTACTAAAAACTTACTCAGCGTTTCCAAACTTGCTAGTGATAATCCCGTGTCTATTGAATTTAACTCCTCTCATTGTTTTGTTAAGGATCTGAATACAGGGAGGACTCTTCTAGTAGGGGAACTTGATGATGGCCTGTATAAGATGCCTGTTGCTGAAAGAAGCTCCATTTACTCCAAATCATCCACACCATCACCATCTTGTGCTCCTTAATCCTTAGTCAGTACTAGTAGTCTGAAAATTGATGCCAATGTGTGGCACAATAGATTAGGTCATCCATCTAAGAAGGTCTTAGACCATGTTTTATCCAGCTGTAATGTCCCTTCTTGCAATGAACAGAAGTTTTGTGAAGCCTTCCAATTTGGAAAAGGCCATGCTTTACCTTATAACACTTCTGTTTCTTGTGCTAATTCTGTTTTTAACCTTATACACTCTGACATCTTGGGGCCTGCCCCTTTAAAATCCACAACTGGTTACACATACTACATACACTTTATTGATGACCATTCCAGATTCGCATGGATCTACCCTCTCAAACACAAATCAGATGCTTTGTCTGCCTTTAAAGAGTTTAAGTTAATGGTTGAAAATCAGTTTGACACTAAAATCAAATGCCTACAAACAGATTGGGGAGGGGAGTACAGAAGCCTAGTTCCCATCTTGAAAGAATCTGGAATCATCTTTAGAAACCCATGTCCACACCTTCATGAACAAAATGGTAGAAGTGAGAGGAAACACAGGCATATTGTAAAACTTGGCCTCACCCCGCTAGCTCAGGCTTCCATGCCCTTAAGATTCTGGTGGGATGCCTTTAAACATTTTGTCACCCTCATTAACATACTTCCCTCATCTGTACTTCACTTTGAGTCATATTTTGAAACCCTGTATCACACCAAACCTGACTACTCCATGCACAGGGTGTTTGGATGTGCATGCTACCCTCATCTTAGACCTTACCACACTCATAAATTCAACTTGCACTCATCTAGGTGTGTCTATCTAGGCACATCCGCTGATCATGAAGGCCACTTATGTCTCTCTGGGTCTAGTGGATTTTACATCACTAGGAATGTGACCTTTAATGAGGACTACTTTCCCTTCCATGATGGCTTCTCTCAGGGCCCTCATAGGTTTGTGCACTCTGACCCCACAACATCTAACTTCTTCCCTGCCCTACCTCCCCCATACCCCCTCCAACCAGCAGCAACAGTGACAACTCAGGGCATTTATCAGTACCAAGTGCACCTATCTCACCATCTTCACACACACACTCTTCCTCTTCAAAGGGGGAACACACAAAACAAAACTCACCACACCCACCATCACCACAAAACTCACCACATAGCTCACCCAAGAATACTTCACCTAATACTGACTCACCCTTATTAGTGATGATATACATGAAGATGAAGAGCATGTTGCATCCTCAACTCAAACCCTTCCAGTCACCTCCACAAACACCAGACCTAACCCAACCACCTCAAAGAACCTTACTACTCATCAAATGCAGACTAGATCCAAGAGTGGTATCTTCAAACCCAAAACCTACACTGTTAAGCCACTCACAGAATCTTATCCTACGGAACCTGTTAAAGTGTCAGTAGCCCTAGCTATACCATAATGGAAGCATGCTATGTAGGAGGAATATAATGCCCTGTTGAGAAATGGAACTCGGGATCTGGTTCCACCAAACACAAAGCAACAGCTGGTGGACAACAAGTGGATTTTCAAGCTAAAATTGGATCCTGATGGATCTGTCCTGAAATATAAGGCAAGACTGGTTGCCAAAGGGTTCCTACAAGCCTATGAGGTCAACTTCACTGAAACATTTAGTCCAGTGGCAAAGGCATAAACTATTAGAGTAATTATAGCCATAGCAGTCACTCTAAACTGGAGCATCAGACAAGTGGACATCAACAATGCCTTTCTGAATGGGCCACTGAATGAAACTATATGTATGCCTTAACCTGAAGGGTTTGTAGATGAAGCAAAACCAACTTATGTGTGTAGACTCAAAAAGGCACTCTATGGCCTGAGACAAGCACCTAGGGCATGGTTTGAAGCCCTCAGAAATCAAATGTTACACTGGGGATTTAATCAGTCTAGGGCAGTTAACACATTATTCATATTTAAAAAGGAAAAGACATTGTTGTATGTATTGGTGTATGTTGATGACATACTAGTCACAGGAAACTGCATCTCACTGATTCAAAAGTTCATTCAAGTTTTGCACTCAACCTTTGCTTAGAAGGATCTTGGAAGTTTGTCACACTTTGTGGGAATGGAAGCACACAGGGACAGTCCTGGAATCTACCTCACACAGAAACACTATGCCACACAGCTTCTTAAAAGGCTTAACATGAAGAATGTCAAACCTTGCCCCACACCTATGGTTGCAGGTATACATTATGAATAGAATCAAGGCACTTCAATGACCAACCCCAGCCTGTACAGGAGTGCCATAGAAGGGTTGCAGTATCTAACCCTTTCCAAGAAAGATATTACAGATGCAGTAAATGCTCTCAGTCAGTTCATGCAGTGTCCTACAGATGTGCATTGGAATGCACTCAAAAAAATGTTGAGATTTGTGAAATGGGCCATTGATAAGGGTCTGCACTTTAAACCTGGTCTCACTTTGCATATTAATAGCTATTCTGATACATATTGGGCTTGTGATGAGTCAAACAGGAAATCCACAGGACTTTATTGTGTTTACATGGGTGATTCACTTATGACATGGAGCTCCAAAAAGCAGAATGTAGTCTCCAGATCAAGTGCTGCGTCAGAATACAGATCACTAGCAAATCTGTCTTCTGAACTCCAGTGGTTATAACATCTTATGAAAGAGCTATGCCCGAAGATCCCTGGGACACCAGTGGCTTGGCATGACAACACCAGTTCAACATTTATGGCACACAATCCAGTCTTTCATGCAAGTAAAAAACATATAGAAGTTGATGTCCATTATGTCAGAGATCTGGTGCGGAAGAAGTTCATCTCAGTCCAGTATATTCCAGCAGCAGACCAAGTAGCTGACTGCCTTACAAAGGCATTGCCATCCTCACAGTTCTAGCTCTTCAAAACCAATCTGAATGTGGTCACACCAGCATCGGGTTTGAGGGGGGATGTTAAGAGTAGTGATGACTAGGACACTTGTAGAGTGTCAAGTGTCAATGAATGAATGAGGCAAGTGTATTGGAGGATTAGATGGAATATTAGTTTGTTATGTTTCTGTTAAGGAAGGTTTATTAAATGTAATGGTGTATCACACAAATCAAATCAATGCAAATGAATATTCAAAACATCTAGCAAAGTTATCTTCTCAATTATTTCTTCTGACAAGAACAAGATCAAACCCCTAATAAAAAACCTAAAAACGGGGTGGTGTTTGATTAGTTTTAGACAGACCTGAGATTGTGAATCCCAATTTGCCTACGTATCCTGTATCTGAGTCAGGAATCAAGTCTCTCGTAGTTGCTTGGGATTGTTTATTTAGAGGACGTATCGTCCATGTAAAGCTTGTGCCTTGTCCTTCAAGGACTCTATTTCGTAGCCATTAAGGATTCATATGCGTTAATCCTTTAATTTTAGGAGATGATCACGATGGTTTAAATGATAGGATCAGAATCCTGATGGGAGCAGGATCTTTAGGATCTTCCCATAATTATCTTGTATTTTAAGCAATTGTCTAATTATCAGATAAGAGAGGCTCTTGCCGACCTGCGTCGAGCCCCTCTAGTCCGCCTCGGCCCGTACTGCGTGGACCCAAACTCCCCAGCGACCTGTAGCAGTTCTGTTTGAAAGAACGGGTAAGACCTCCCACCTGGGGTTCAAGTCTCCCCTTAGGTGTGAAGTGGGGCTCCTGATCCTTAATGTTTATATTTATCTATCCCTATTTATTATTTGATCAATTAGGAGATGACATGTGGCGAAGCTAAGTCCGACATCTGTCATATATCAACATGGTATCAGCCTACACTAAGTCATAACCTAATAGTGACAAGAGTTCGAGTTCTGCTTGAGGCGAAAAAATGGAGTGTGATCGTTCGTTTCCGTATATATATATATATATATATATATATATATATATATATATATATATATATATATATATATATATATATAGGATCGAAGTTTTGCAACCGCTATGTACACGTCGCCCGCTTCTTCCATTTTTATTCCGTTTGGGCTTTTGTTTAATTGAGCCCAGTAAGAGAAATGCATAGTCCAGCAAAGACGTCAAGGCAGAAAATGGATTAGGTAGTATACATAATTGGTAGGGTTTTCATAGTCAATTGCAACGGGCGGCTGCCTCTCTACCCGGTGTATGCTCCATCTTCATTTTCCACCACAAAAAATCGATTGCCTTTCACGCTTACCGGTGACGGGTCCTATTTCATATGACTTTTTCCGTCCTCGTAGAGCTAGAGATGTCTGATGTGGTTCCGATTTGACAAAAAATCTTCGACTTTACGGTTTCTCATGTATGATGCAAGATACTGATAGATTGCCTTTCAGTTTCAAATCCTCCCAAATTTGAGTAGGAATTCATTTCTTTTCTCTTATTCTTGCAACCGGCAAGCCATGGTGATGTTCATTTTCTTGAACCCATTTTTATGAGGATGAAAAAAATGATGATTATGTTTCCTCTTTTGTGTGTATTTCATGTTTCTAAAGGTAAAAGACTCGATCTTTCTATGATGTTTTGCTAATCTAAGGTTTTCATTATGTGTTGTGTCTATTTCATGTCTATTTTGCTAATATTTCTCTAATGTTTTGTGTCTATTGCGTGTTTTTGTGTCTATTTCGTGTTTTAGGTTGTGTGAGTATGTAGGGTTTTCATTTTCAGATGGTGGAGTTGCCTTCAGGAAAAGGAGGAGCCGACACCTTTCTCTACTTTCAGAGATCGACTTCGCCATTTACAAGAAATTTGTCTGTATTATCGTTATTTTGTTATTTAGAGTCTTTACGGAACTCTTAGTTGATTACCCACATTTTAATCCATTCATTTGTTTTCATGAATTAAGAAGTTGCTTGACGTATTAATGAGGATTTACTTGACGTATTTGGAGGGTGCTAATAATCCCATTCACTTTTGGCCTAAGCATCAACATATTATCTCCTTATTGAGGGGGATATGCAAGAACATTCCGTGCTGTAACGCACACAAAAATTGCTTGTCTGTTATGTGATTTTATAAACAACCTGACAAAGTTGAAATGTTAAGTGCTTCTAAAAAACTTTATACTGTGATAACTTCTTTTGCAATATGTTTCGCGTTTCAGGCTTTGAACTTACCGGACAAGTAATGCAGGGACTTGGAGATGGTATGATGAAAACATGTTAGACTGTTGTGAACCATTGGAGAAGGCCAAATGCGAAGGCATTCCAGTTGGGAAAGTGGTATGCTTGGTTCTCGAGCCAAAGTTGAAGCTTTTCGAGCCAATCAGAGCACAATTGATGATTTTCGTAAATACGTGATGGCCTGTTCCAGCGCTGATAGTTGTCACTTGATCTCATCTTATCATCGAGGAGCTTTTCGACAGGTACACTAAATGTGTTGTCTCAAGATATCCTTATTTCTTCAGTTAAATGAATACAAATAAATGATACGTCTTAGGTTGTTTCCTTTGTAAATGAAAGGAACTTTTCTTATTTTGTAGCTTCTGAGCCTCTTCCCAATAAAAAGAGCGAGCTTTCTTTACCTTTTAGATATCTAATTATATATTTAAATGTTCTACATATGATCATTAGTGTATCTCATGTTTCTACTTTCAGCTATGAAATAAAACCATCTTTCACAGATGCTTGGCTTAATGTATAACCTCTAGGAACCCAAATGCTTGGCTTAATGTATAACCACCAGAAACCCAAATGCTATTCTATTTTTCTTATTGCACATCAACAGCTCTTCTGGTTTGTTCTCTTCTCTTACTTGCACATCAACAGCTCTTTTGATGTCAGCTCTTCATTTTCGTAACTAGTTGAAAAGATTAATGTCAGTTTCATTAGTTTATATTTGTTCAGTATAATTAATAACTTTGGCTTGTTGATTTTCAGCAATAAAGACTCTAAACATGGGAATATCTGAGTTTGTGGTTTTGGCAGCTGATGCAGAGCCACTCGAGATCTTTCTTCATCTTCCACTTCTTGCTGAGGATAAGTGATGGCCAAATTATAGTCAACCAACTTTAACCGGCAAAGTACCGGGTCGGTTGTACTACAACGGCGAGCAAGGTTGTATCCCACGAGGAATTGGTCAAGTACCACAATCACTTTTGTATCTAGTTTAGGCTCATAAATATTGGTGGTAATTAACAATAGCTAAGAAAATAAAAATGATGACTTTAAAATATATGAATAAAGGAATAGGTAAATTATGGTCAAGAACACTACTCTTGACACCTTTACCGAATCACTAGGGACGAGCCTTAACCTACCAGCCAACCAATAATTTCTAATGAATGTGTTGTGGGTGAAATCTTCTAAACTGGTCACTAGGTGCTAATACTACAACCCAGTTACCCTATATTTGGTTCAACAGTTCCCTCTATGGGATTTAATTGACTTAATATGATGAAAAATAATGAGACGCTCCGCATCCACCGAGTTCACGGCTTTATCTGGAAAAACCTTACCAAGGAACATGCTGCGAATAACTCGACTAGTTCGTGCATGGCAATCCTAAAATTCTAGTTTGCACACTCCCTCGCAAAATACATTTATAAAGTTCGTGTGTTGAATAATGAATCAAGTGATCAGTTTAATTCAAGCATTAAGATCAAATTTTAGGACACAACAACTCAAAAGATTTAATTTTTAAGCTCTACACATCCCTAGATCATCGTTTAGGCATCGATTTCGTAATTCCGTCATATAATTTAGCTATTAGAAAATTTAGCTACTCATGATTATGAGAAAATTGCAAGCAACAAGCATCAAGAAATCCATGGAAATCAAATAGATGAAAAAGAAATTACCAATTGTATTGAATGCAAGAAAAACGAATCTTCAAAGTGTACCGCCGAAATCTTGGTGAGAAAATCTCCAAGAACAATCAAGATTGCAAGTATGTAGTTTTATCTAATGAAAAACAAGGAAAATCAAATAGCTAATCAAATTGTATGCTAAAGAACTATAAAAGTCGACTAAGAGGGTTTTTGGAGGAAGAAAAACTGTTCTAAATAAAGACCTAATCTGTTTTTTTATCAGAAATTCACTTTTATAAAAGCTTAGGTCCGTAACCCGCAGGCGTGGGCCTAAAAAAACGAGGCATGCGCCTCTGACGCTGTGTGATAGACAGCCCGACAGGGCTTCAGTAAATCGCGATATCTTCGCGTGTAGAACTCCGACTCAAGTTGCATTGGAAAGATATTTCCACCCTCTACAACTCTTATGAAGACGTCAAATCCATAAAATGGCTCCAAGGTGGATCAAAATGTAGATAAAGTGAAGGCAGGGCGGAAACGCCAATGTTATTTTATCCGTTTTAACTCTTTAAGCTTCGGGTGCCTTGCTTCCACCACTCAAACTCAACTTGTCATCGATAATGCCTCTCCTCCCGGGGTCGTAGTCAATCTATATCCTGCAAAAGTCAACGACAATACTGCGCATAATTCCCCCAAGATAATATAGACCATAAAATATGCACTAATTCACTTAAAATGACGATGTTTCCGGACTAATTGTCATCGACCTCGTAGTGAGTTCAATGGTGAAAATGCATAATAAGTCAACAGATTATTCCCAAAAACATATCAAATAACTCATAAACGGGGACAAAATCATATTAAAATGATAACAAGGTTGACTCTCATCAATAAGGTATACCATGCTCATGTATTTTGGTTTTAAAAGCCTCTTTGCTTATGTAGATATGTTGATTCAATGAAATAGAATGACTACATGAATATTTCATAATAGAAATATGGTTGAAGAGTTGAAATTTAGACAACTGTAACACAAGGTTGTTTATTTGCTTCAATTGGTATTATAGACAATGCGCCATCTTTTTCCATGAGATCTATCCTCACCTTTTTCCAATTTTAAGCTTGAAATCTCTCTATTTATTTAGCTGTTATTAAACTTTGTTTTTGTTAACAATTTAGAAACGGCTACTTCCACATTGTACAGCTCTTTGTATGCTGATTTATTCTGTGGTTTATGAAAAGTGGGTTTTTCTTCTTTTAGTTTTTGTTGTATTTGTCATTGGAGTTAATCATTTGGTGAGAAGTGGGGTTTTCATTTTTGCTGTATGAAAATTAATTCCTTTCATTTTCGTATTGCAATATACTTCAGTCCTGGTTCACAAGTTATTGCATATTAACAGCCCTTCTGCTTTATTCTTTGCTCTTAATTGGGTGAGATTCTATCAATATGTTTGTTCATTAATACTATTGCAATGATATCAACAGTATCTTAATCTCTTTAGCATTTGACACACAATAAATATGTATCAATGCATTAGTTGGAGTCGTGTGTTTAGGAATATGTTTTTTTCTTCTACAACTTACATGTAGTTGTCTGCTTATCTTTGATTTTTCAAGCATGTACTTATTCTGTGTAATTTTGCAGTTTCTGAGCCACTGCTGCAAATCCTTTCCATACGAGGTATGTTTTTTTTATTTCTCTAACTTTTTATGATGGCATGCTTTCTTCCTTAGACATGTTTGTAGACTTATGCTAAAGTAATTTCTGTATGATTTATATGGCTTAACTAAGAATTCTTTCTACTAGATATGATTGGTTAACTTTTTGTGTATGCCTTTTTTCTCTTACCGTTCATTATTTGTGTGGGGTAGTATGAAGATCAGCTTCTTATATGTTTTGTTGTTGTGTTAGGTAGTGCTAGCGGACTTTATCTTGTCTTTGTTATCTTACTGCCTGCTTCTTTTCCCATCTGCTTGCTGCTGTCATTCTCTTCTTACTGTTCTTTTTTTCCTCTTTTTATTGTGTCTGCAGTGTTTCCTTTTAGTTAAACATTTGGTGGTTGCTGGGTTTATCTTGTGTTAGGGTGGGTTTGGTTCTTCAGTCATGTACTTATTTTATGTCATCTTTGCAGTTCTTGGCTGTTGCTTAAAATCCTTCCCACACGAGATATGTAGTTATTCTGTGTAATTCTGAAAGTGTGTGCTTGTTCTGCTTCATATCCATGTCTTTGGTTCTTCAAGCATGTACTTATTCTATGTAATTTTACAGTTTCTCAGTTGGTCCAACGGGGGGGACACGGGGACGTAAAAAAGGGGATCCTATCAACTTGTTCCGACCTAGGATAATAAGCTCCGTTTCCATACGAGGTATGACAACGCCCATACTTAATTAGAAAATGTTCCACTCAGAAACATATCATTTTTCTTAATTGACTATTTGCCTTTGGATGGGGACATAAAGACATTACATTTGTTTGACTTGATACTTGATAACTCAATCTTCTCCTATTGTATCAGACTATATCTTACTAGGTGGACATTTTGTAGCTTTACTTTAGAGCTTACCGAATCGGTAACATTTTAGCTATGTTTCTAGCATTTCTTTTGTTGGGTGAGCAATACATTATCCCCAGAATGTATTTCTAGAATGTAGCATTTTGTTGTTCTGTACCAAGGCACTATTCTTCACCTTATGCCTTTTTGTTGTATGTTGTAAGCCATTAAAACTTTTGTAGGTGTTTTTTTTCAATTGTGTACTCAATTTCTTTGCCATGGTTTTCATCACCCAAAAAACAAGAGTATCAACCTCTTCCTAGGGCCCAGTGCCCCCTTCTTCGCCGTACCTTGCACGGCAAACCCCACTAGTATATATATATATATATATATATATATATATATATATATATATATATATATATATATATATATATATATATATATGTCATTAATCAAACCTCACACAAAGTGAAAGTGAGGCACATCTCAACATATGTTCCGACATGAGCTCGGCTAGGTATTGGGCCTCAATCAACAAGGTTCATCACCAGAGTAGCACAAGTCACTCTAATAATAAAAAATCAGACACGATGCATGTCATCCTCTGTCTTATATTACCGTAATGGCGTAGGTGGTCCGCTGTCCGACATCGCGCATATCACTCTTATACATACATCATAGCCGGCATGACGCAAGGCGTACAGATGCGTACATGTATCTGTAGCGCCATAGATCTACTTCCGAATTGTGGGACCGATCTTCTAAATCTACATATTTTTCGATAGATTTTCAATGATCCTTTAGAAATTCGTAATAGTTTTATCTGATGATGAGAGACAAAGTAGTAGTCCATTGTTAGATTGATGATTCAAAATAAGGCCAATACAATAAAAATAAATTTTAATTAATCAAGATCTAACTGATCCAGCGCCTGTAACACTCTGATGAGGCTACATCCAAATACATTGATGTAAATGACACCCATTTTGAAGCAATTACAATATCTCTAAAGGAGAATTAGGATAATGACAGCTTTTGAAATATTTTTGAGTAACATGACAGTCTTATATTTTTTATAGGGAGAATGACAATTCTCATAATATTTATAGCTTGAAGGACAAAACCCAAAAAAAAATTAAAAATCCAACGCGCTGGGGGATGGGGAGTTGTTCTAGTTTTTTGTTGTATTTTTTCTCTTTCCTCCCCGATTTTCAAACACTCATATCTCTTGATCTAGATCTCCAAACGTGATGAAAATTTCACTGAATTTTTTATTTTTTGATGTTCTTCGTTTTGAGACTTGGATCGATATAATTACATCGTTTTTAGTGAGATTCACTGTCGAAATTCACTCAGTGAATCCCGAAAATCAGTGAATATCGATAGTGAATTTCGATAGCGGATTTTCTGAAATCACGTTGGAATATATTGATGTGTTCTTAAAATAAATATCATGAAAAAAATTTAAAAAAAAATTGGTGAAAGAATTTTTAAATTTGAAGTTTTAGATTGAAAGATATGAATGTTTAAAAAAATTGGATAAGAGAGAAAGTGAGTTGTATTTTTTATTTATTTTTTTATAAAAATGCGTCTTTTTTTAGAAAAATAATTTTGACATTTATGGAAAAGTTTTGAAAATTTGTCCTATTTCCTATCTCTAAATAATCCAACAATTCCCGAATAGAAAATGAAAAATCGTAAATAAATAAACTTTTTTTTTTTAAGGGAATAAACTTTGGTGCGTATAATTATCAAATTATATATTAGCATTATATAATTTCTAAGAAGTTTCCGATCTTAAAGACATACACACATGACAAGTTACATAATAATAATTTTGCTGAAAATAACAGTAAATTTTTTTTTTTCCAAAACAATAACAGTAAAATTGAAAATTCAAGATTTTAGAGATACGACAAATCACAGTCTTAGGATTTAAATAAAGAGAACAAACGTCGATGAGGCCTAACGCAATTGGCTAGGGCCGAGGTTCTGAGACCAGAAGGTCTCAGGTTTGTGTACCCACATTTTGTGGTGTGTTAATCCACTGTTGTGATTAGTTGTAATTGTTACGCCACGTTTCCGGAAACCGAGTCCTTATCCGAAAAAAGAACATTCGACACGTATAATATATAATAAATCACAAAATACGTTAGCCTCTACTACGTCGTTTCGAGTTAAGCAAAACGGAAGCAAAAGACTCGGGTATATTTTTTTTCAGCCAACCATCCAAGAATATAAACTCAAACTAAAGATAGAAATGTAACATTTATTAAATTGGAAAACTAAACGAAAACGTATAACGTACGAAAAACCTCCAAAAGTGTAATAAATGAAACTACAAGGTTCTCCAAACGAACAACGAGTCTAATGTAACATAAAACAATGAATAAAATAAATGCTTCAACTTCGACGTCCTCAAACGTCGTCATCAAAACCTTCCTCGAACTCCGGATCTACCTATTCATCTTCTCTACCCCAAACACATAGAAAAACAATGCATTTGAGGTAAGTGCAAAGTACTCAATAAGAGGTAGAAGCTACAAATTAATTATGATTTATAATTAAAATATTATCATTACGAAACCGACTCTATCTAGGGTTCATTCCATGTCCATCAACATGTCATGACTATACTTTTCTAGCCTAACCTATCTATGTTACATCAGCACTCAATGGCACTACGCATAGTGTATATCCGGCATGAGATGTACTGTGCAACCTATTGATGGATCACACCAATAACCACGGGGGAAAGCCCGATGGTGTACACGTTCGGTGAAGTCCCCCTGCCATTTAGCCGTTTATAGGCCAGCAAGGTTATCCACTTTAAATCCGAACGCCCACACATCGCGATATGGTCAGGTGCCTATCCAAGAGTAACATGATGTTTAATCTTTTACTACACAATATGTATTTATTAGTTGTTGTTAACTAGCTACCTAAGTGTTTTCAAAGCAGAGCTCACCTTAACAACCCTACTCCCTCACTTAGACAGTTGGACACCACATCGTATCAGGTACACAGACATTGAGGAACTGTAGTTCATCAAAGCAGAAGCCGATCATGCCCTTCCGACGGTCCCGAACTTCAACTCCCTTTAAGAGTACATTCGGTGCAGGAACTAAACGCATCAGAAACTCAATCAAGGCTTGTTCATGTTTAATTAATGTTATTAGATCCTGAAATAGCATTAAATACTAGATTTAGGGCTTAAAACAACACAACCCTTAAAAACCGGACCAATGCATGTGCATCCCCTGGAATGCGTGCGCATCCCCTAGAATGCATGCGCATTCAACGACCAGAAACTTGCTAAAAGTTGCTGCTCCAGCAATGCATGCGAATTGCTCATGCTGAATTAATTAAATTGCTCTCGTATTTATGAATGTGTGCCCATCCTCCTGAATGCATGAGCATTCTCTTTGTTGGAACTAAAAACAAGTCTATCCTGAATCACGAATGCGTGCACATTCAACATGTAGTAACTAAACCAGACAATCCTGTAACAGGAATGCGTTCGCATTGCTAGCCAATGCGTACGCGGTCAACGCAGAAAAACCCTAAAACCTGATTTTCTACACTTTGCTATCTCTATTCGGTTCCAAACATGTTCTACACAATTTCTATCAGGAAAACATCAGAAAAGCACAACCTTTAATATCATAACATCACTAAAATCCTTAAACAACATATAGGCATAAACCTTGATACCAGACGCATCAAAACACGATCTATCCTATCTAAACCATAACTAAATTGTAGGAAGATCTTCTTACTTTTTAGCAAGCTATTCCAACTCAAAAGCTACGAAAAAAATCTGCAACAAGACGATCCTTCATTTGCAGAAAACCTTAACAAAGTCCCAACTTTCTGGAGTGGAAACGACGCCCTCTTCATGACGATTCCGCTGCTCTACTCTAATCTGAAAACCGTTACGAATCGCCTTAGAAACAGGAAGACAAAACTCTCAGCCCTAATTGCTTCACACGCCGCCTCTCTATCCACATAAGAAGAAATTCTTATTTCTGTTTGGTTATGGGAACTAATGAGATTTATTTCTCCTTAAATAGATAATCCCAAAATAATAATTTCTTATTATTTTCCCTTATTATAAAAAATCATATTTTTCTCCAATATATATATATATATATATATATATTATATATATATATATATATATATATATATATTTCGACATATATACATATATATCCACAAAATACTTAACCCTATAAAAGAAGTAAAGAATAATAATATTTCGTTTTCGTAAAATGACACGTCTGTCCTTTTCCGAAAATCGGAATATTACAGTAGTATTCTCACTTTAACTTTTTTGATTTGTTTATTTTACATTTATCTGTCATTTTAGATTATCAATACAACAATTTTTTTTTCCACTCTTACCTCTAATTGAATTAAACTAAGTCTTTAAATTTTCCGTGTCAATAAATAATAGGAATGCAAAATACCATTTCCCAACGTATGGGAAATTGTGTTCACATGAGCAAAATACCATAGAATTTCCCCGACTTAGGGAAATTCTAACATAGTACTCATTTCGTTTCTATTTAATTGTCGCAGTTGTAAAAAATAATTTTTTATCTGTCGTAGTTACATTTTCAGAGCATTATTTATTGCATTTTTATACATCTACCCTTATTTATTAAGGAGTGGGTGATTGAAATCCACATTGCATTAATTATATTCTAGGTGTTATTGTCATTTTGATGTTATGTCAAAACATTAATTATTCTCTTTAATATGTGTGTTTTTAACAACTGCGACAATTAAATATAAACGAAGGGAGTAATGATTGTTAATTAAATGATGTTATTTGATTGTAATGACTGTTAATCAATACATCGGCCTAGTTGTTAACTAGGCTATACCTTGGCCTAGAGAAGAGGTTTCGAGCACCACAAGAGGCATTATTAGGGTGTGTGTAACATTTTATATCTGAAAAAAAAAGATGTTATTTGTGAAAGAGGGGAGACCCTGATTAGGGGGGAGGGGGGAGAGGAAGGCGAAATTATGTTAAATTTTTATATTTATGTCAAAGCTAATAATTTTGTCTACATCGTATTAAAAATTTTGAATTCAATTTATTAGGTTAATATGACTTAAAAATTGTCATATTGCAAAGACAAAGTGGGCCGTTTGTGATAGAGTTGGGCCGTTTCATCCCTTTACACTTCTGAAGATTTTTTTTTAGGGGGAAGGGGCCATAAGGACAAAAAATTTGATAAATGTGTCTGCAAGGACAAAAGTAACATTTTCATGATTATAAAGGACAAAAATCACAAATGTTACTTTAAAAATGTTACTTCATGTGTTAATGTTACTTTATATTTCACAATTGTTACTTCATATTACTTTATCTCACATATGTTACTTCATATATGTTACTTCATAAATGTTACTTTTGTCCTTATTAAATTACAATGTCCTTCTATCACCTTTTTATGATAATTTTGTCCTTCTGGACAAAAAACTATTTTTTTTATAAAAGGAGCGATACATAAGTATTTTCCTACGTAAACTTTAAAAGAAACGATACTAGATCAAAACCCGGCAATGACCAGGGTTCGAGTCACACTCGGTCTGTGTGACAAGTCTTTTAGTTGGAAACTCTTTATTGAAAGAACTTTATCCGACCACTTCCAACATATATATCGACGCAGTTCAATATCTCAGTGAAATGACATATTCATTAGGCCCTTAAAACTAAGGGATGTGTCATTATGGTTCCATGATTGTTTTCGTTTCGACTGTTTATTTTGGCGGTCATCTGGTTACAAAACATGAACAATTACATTGAATTGAATACGAGCCACCCTTTCGCAATTTGGTGGCTTCTCTTTCAAAAGACATATTGGTTGATAATTTTTTTTGAAAAATTAGGGATAAGGACACAATCTGAAATATTTTTAAGTAACAGGACAGCTACATATTTTTTATAGGGAGAAGGACAACTGCATAATTTTTATAGCGAGAAGGACAAACAGTGAATCCCGAAAATCAGTGAATCTCCCCAGTGAATCCCGAAATCAGTGAATTTCGACAGTGAATCCCGAAAATTAGTGAATTTCGACGATGAATTTTGAAAATTAGTGAATTTCGACAGTGAATTTCGTCAGTGAATTTCGAACACAAATGAATTTCGACAGTGAATAAATAGTTTTGTCCTTTATGCAAAAATTTCAAAAAAATGTCCTTCTACTCAATTGATGAAATATTTCTGTCCTTCTCCCTCATTCCCCCAATTTTTTTTAGTAATTAATTGGTTTGAATTCTTTTGCTAGTCTTAAGTCGGGTTACCATCGACATTCACCTTTTTTCCCAATGGCTTAGTAAAGCCTATAAGAATGATGTATTACACTATTTTATTTAATATATTTTATTTAATGCAATTTCTTTATACCAAAGAACAAATGTCAATTTTCTTTAATGATGTCAAACATTTCTATTGACGAAAAATTCAAAAGTAATATTTCGGGGGTAGAAAACTAATGAAAACTAATATAATATTTCTTGGACGATAGAAAGATAGTAGTATATACCACCATGACCTTCTCTCCGTACAAAAGAGACCTGTGCCTCAGGCCATATAAATACAGAGAAATTTTTGGGTCTTGGGTTATAAATGAAGACCCAACACCAAAATCTTTAAGGCCCAATACATTTGATAATACCCTAGAATTTAATCATCCAAATTTTGTGGGCAATCTATATCTATATATATATTTGAAAGCAACATTTAACCCAATTACCCTCTTCGACCCGCTCCGAACCCGTAAAACTCACCCGGTACGATCCCAACAACTCTATCAAATTCCAACAATTTTCATAGGTGTTTCTCAACAAAAAAAAAAAAAAAAAAACAAAAAACAAAAACAAAAACAAAAAATCATCGGAAAAATAATTAATCAGACACTG
Source organism: Gentiana straminea (assembly GCA_036785695.1). Classification (NCBI taxonomy): domain Eukaryota; kingdom Viridiplantae; phylum Streptophyta; class Magnoliopsida; order Gentianales; family Gentianaceae; genus Gentiana; species Gentiana straminea. The sequence continues at coordinate 1,893,709 of JAVUPR010000312.1, read as the reverse complement.
GAGCTTTCCCTCCTCCGAAGAGCACCCTCCTCTCTGAGCGCCGCCTTTCCTCTCCATCAACCCTAATGGAGTAGGAATTCATCGCCGTTCTCCTTCAGTCCTTGACCCTCACTCCCAAAGAAGCCTCTGTCTCCAATCTTGATGAAAGCGTCAATCTAGCCGGTGAACAAATTCGCAAAACCAGTCTGGTTGGTAAGTTCTTCGCCCCTAAGGATATTCCGCTTCGGGGCCTCAACCCTAAGCTATCGAAGTCTTGGGCTTGCAAATCCTTCACACCGATTCGCCTGATGAGAAATATATATCAGTTCATTTTCACTACAGAAACGGACATGCTCAGAGTTCTTAATAACGGCCCATGGTGTTTCAACGGTTTCCTCATCGTTTTATGCATATGGGATGATAAGTGGGAATCATAAGGTAACTTCTTCGATTAGTCTGATTTTTGGATTCATATTATGGGTCTCCAAACCCACTTAAACACGCTTGCGATTTGTGCACGTATTATCAATTATGGCCATTTTAGGGAATTGCTCGGCTGGGGAAATTAGGGAAGAAACCCAATCTGGATTACGTTTCATATTGGATTCATATTGCTCGGCTGCGATTCATATTGGATTCATTTCATACGTTTCAAACGACCACCCCCTCCAACAATTTTCATCAGCTTTTGAATTTCAAAGCTGTGACAAATCTGATCTGCTCAAGGTTATGTTATTTAATTTGCTTCAAAAATATAATTGTCCTTGATGTCTGAAAATGAAATATTCATTAACAATATATTATTTGGAAATTTATCTAGGGTTTTTAATGCCTATAATAATTCGATTTTTTTATTAATCTTAACCGAGACGTTTTCACTGCAGGCTAATTTTTTTATTTGAGTATCACATTCTACAATCAAGAACAATAAGCGTTGTTGGCTAAGCTTGGAGTGAGCTTTATGTGTTGCTTTTGATTGTTTTCGGGGAGGTAATTTTCACTGTAAGAAGGCCATTTTTTTTGTTGTTGTTATATTAATATTGTTTTTAAGCTTTGTAATCCTTCAATGGTAAAATATTTATGCTTTCGTACAAAAGTCAGAAGCCCCATCGCTATGGGATGTGAAAATGGATCCTCTGATTTTCATATGGGAAACCCAAAATGGTCTTCGAAGGGACAAGAAGCGACAATTACAAAAGGAAATGACACTGTATTTCTTTTGACACAAAAGGAAACGGCGCTATATTTCTTTCTGACGGTGAGTTGTTTTGTCTAAACGGCTTCACCGGAGCAATAAAGCGCGACTCAAGTGTGTCTGGCAGGTTGGGTCAGGTGTTTCTATGTTGGTAAATTTTATATGTTGATCATTTTCATAATAATGTACTAATTAACTTTGTTATGATTTTGAATTACTTGCAACTTTATGATTTCATATTTTTCATGTTTCAGCCTTTGTTACTCTAGATGTTTTGTGGGTAAAGCGTGAATGATAAAACTCTCAACCAATGGGTAAGTAAGTATTAGTGTAATGATCTAAAATGTTGTGGAGATTATTTATTTGTGGCTTGGATGTTGTGACCTCATTTCTTCTATTTTTGTTGATTTCTTTTGTCATGTTGATGTTGGATGAGGGAATGAATTTTAACACCCTGCTTGTTGTTGAGGATTGTCCAATTTTGTGGATATTCTAGCCTATTCTGAAGTTGGTGACCATCTCATTTGTTGGTATGTTGCCGCTTGCCCAATTTTTTTTCACTTCTCCCCCTAATTAACTCATTGCATTTTCATCTCGATACCTTTTCTACCTACGGGTCCTCTATTTATTTTGTGACTGGTGTGGGTTTTTTTGTGTGTGTGTGTGTGTGTGTGTGTGTGTGTGTGTGTGTTTCTTGAATACTGTGTTGTAGTACAAGGGATGCAATCAAGGTCGATTGTTCACCAATATCAATAAATTGTTGTCTCCATCCAAGTAGGTTGTTGAGCGCCTATCCATTTCCCTTCTAATATCTCATCACAACACGTACTAGGCAAAGCAATGTGCAAAAATGTTCGTCATCGATCTCAATGATCCTCGACTTCTAGAATTTGGTGAGTTTTGGTTATGAATCTGTTTTTTGTAATTGAATTTTTTGATCCGGTCACTTTTTGTTCATTATGTCGGATTAGTTGTTAGATCTTATATTTTTCTGAAAAGTTTGAGACATTGTTTTATTTTTACTGCTTCAGGGCCGTAGGTTCGGAAGACCTGTTCTAATACTCCTTTTGATGTGAGGATCTATGGTGCTCCTTTTGATGTGAGGATGTATGATGCTCTCATTGCTTGCTTAAAAGCTATCGATGCCGATGCCGATGTTTCACGGAATTTTGCACCATGTTTGCTAATGAAGTATGTGATGGCAATGTGCCTCAGGGGAAGGCCCAAGATGGTAAAGAAGGCTCAGATGACATCCCATTTATGCTTTGGGTAGTGTTGGAAGCCGTTGAGCTTTTCTTGGAACCCATTTGCTTTTAAATGGTTTTAATTTGACAGAGATACAATTGCGGTTCATGCTGGAATGGGTATGGAAAGTTCGGTTAGATTTTTTCAGCAAAGAGCTAACGTAGTCTATACCAAAACCAGTGGGATGTGCGTTAAAGCTCATTACGCATTGTCCGTTGCCTTTCAATGTTGAAATAATAGCATCTATGGGGTCAAAGATCAACACTTTGGATGCTAGGTTGGACGTTGTGTTTCGTAAATATCTTCTAGAGATCTACGAGATGCTATTCAGTCAATTAAGTTGCTAAATCACGTACTTTCAGCTTACAAGGAGGGCATTTTACAATTAAATGAAAGGATAATTTCAATACACCGAATATTTGGAATCCATGATTGATGAAAATGACTATGCGGTAATAATGGTTTTGTGGATCACATGAAGAGCCAAATAGCGTTCGCCAATTTTTAGTTTCCAGTTTGGTAAGCGGATTCCAATATTGGATAGTTGGTTATGTTTAAAGGCCATGTCAAAATAACATGCCATTGATTTGGTACTGACCATTTGATAAAGAATTTGCTATTTTCACATTGTTCATTAATTTGTCATTCTTTATTTCCGTTCAATTGTATCTCTAAGTTTCAGGGTAAAATATGGCGAACATGTTCATATCGGGTAGTGCGGTTCATTGCGAAAGACATTGAGGTTCAATGTCTACAAGATGATTCCACCTTGGGACTCTATTAGTAGAAAGACGGATATTTATGTGATTTAGTCCTTTCAAGTTCATGAGATTTTTAGCGAAGAGGACATTTGTGATTAATATTAAGTAGTATGATTAGCTGAACGTTATTGTATTTTTAAGGATAATGAAGGTTCGACTCTTTTACATATTGATGTATGAATGATGATAATATGTTTTTTAGTTTGTTATGTAAGAAACTGGAGGTAAATTTTATTTAGGATCTTTGTTGACGTGGGGGGGGGGGGGGGGGGGTTGTTAAGTGGAGCGAGGGATTAAATCTTCATACTTTTAATATTAGTATTGGTGTGTTGTCACTACAAATAATGGCTCAACTACGGTACTTAATGGAAAAGAGTTGATTTGCTTTAAAAAAAAAAAGGTTGAACCTCAATCCAAAGGGTTCCCAATTTCCCTAGAGTTCTATAAAGGACGTAAATCGAGTATTGTACTGCCTCTTCCCTAGAGTTTCATAAAGAATGTGTGCCTCAATGGACGTAAAATGAGGATTGTACTGCCTCTTCCCTAGAGTTTCGTAAAGAACGTATGTGCCTCAATGATACAATTTGCAGGGGTGTGTGCAATTTATTTTTCTTCCACACAGAGGCTCAAAGGCGAGCGCATCTACCTTTACTATAGGGGGTCCACGGACCCCGTTAAAAATAGAAATACTCTACATTCTACCTATAGAAAAATATTTCGGACCTCGTGAAAAAAAATATTTACTGTGTTAAATATTTACGGACCCCGCTGGATAATCATTATGGATCCGTCACTGCTCAAAGGCAAGGCTGCTACATCTCAATGACAATGCTGTCACTATAGCACCTTGCTTTTTTACGATTGAGTTATGCCATGAAGACATAGTTGATTTGTTTTACAACTATAATACGACAACACTATGTACTAAATTTTTATGTTTCCTGACGACAAGTGATGCTTATCATAAACATATTTCGTAGTTGTGTACCAATACAGATTTAGCTTTACCGATTTCTTCAACGTATTATCTTTGGTGTGGAGTTAGATATTTCAGTGTTGGTTTGTATGGTTGAAGCATCCCGTGCATTATGCACGGGTTTTTGACTAGTTTCCTATATGCATAAACAATCCCAATAACGATTCTCTCTCTATCTTTTCTCCCCTTTTTCATTGAATTGGGATCCTCTGCCGTGACCCCTCATGCTGTATTGTGATGTGATCACATGAATCACTCAAAACGACGCCGTTCTGAGTTTTTTTTCTTTTCTTTTTTTCTTTCAGTTTTGAGTCAAAACAACGTCGTTTTGACTCATTCTCATTACCACAGCAGCCTGCTGTGTATTCCTCCACAGCAGAGGATCCAATCTTCTTCTCAGTAACTTTTGCCTACGTCCTTCTCCAATCGCCTCTCCGTCGCCGGCGGCTTTATGCTGCCGGCGTAAGCTCTTCTTCTATTCTTTCCTTCAATTTCCTTGCTTTCTTGTATCCTGTTGTGGCTTTTGGGGCTTGGTTCAGCGGTTCTACCGCTGATTTCTGTTAAAAGTGATATAAGAAAATATAATAGCGCCTTTACTAACACCAATTGGTTTTAGTACAACGGTAAGCGTTTGATCCTAATATGGTATCGGAGCGGGAGGTCATGAGATCAATCCTTGCTACCAACATTGTTTCCCCAATTATATTGTGCAAGTCTTGGGCCTCATTGTTGGCCTTGTGTGCCATTTATATGCCTTTGTGTGCCATGTTGGCCCGGGCTTGTTATAGGCCCACACTTGAGGGGGTGTGTTAAAAGTGATATAAGGAAATATAGTAGCGCATTTACTAACACCAATTGGTTTTAATACAACGGTAAGCGCTTGATCCTAATAATTTCACCCTCTTCCCCACCGTCTTGGGGTTGCATGCGGTTACTCTGATGGATCTAAGCCTCCTTGGGCTGTTGTTGTACTTTGTGGTGGATCTGGGATGTTTCCCTGCCTAGATCCGGTCTGTTTGTGGTCTTTGTGTTTCTGGTAGCCGGCGGCGGTTATTTTTTTACAAGCGGTGGAGCTTTGGTGAATGGTGTTGGTGTGGCGGGGATCCGGCGGCATTTGACTTTCATAGTCTTACTAAGGCTCCGGGCATTTAGTTGACGATTATGGATGCTACTTTCTCGGCGGAGGAGCGAGTCTCTCTTTCGGGGTTCTCTCTTCGTTCGGTCGTGGCGGTCTATGGCGGCGGTTTTCCTGTTTGTGGCTACCTTTTGCTTATGCTTTACTCATGTTCTTAGATGTTGTTGTTTACCGGATTGTGTTGTGTTTCTGTCTGTTTGTTTTCGGGTGAAGTGTTTGGCCTCATGGAGTTCTTCATATCTTTTGTCAAGTCTGGCTCATTGAGTCCCTTGTTCTTGACAGCCTCTTGTTTTGCTCTGTTTCTTTTCATTAGTTTTTAGGTGTTTTCCAGGCTGTGCTCCGGCCTTGTCCGGCGTTTGTTCGGCTTTGTTTTTGTATTTTCCGGCGTTAGTTCAATTTTAATAATAATTTCGTCTTTCTTGGGAAAAATACAATCCTAATAACATTACAAATTCACCTAAAACAACCTATTTAAACTATAAATTTTCAAAAATCTCTATAATGAGAAATTTTTTTCTTTTTCATTTCCTCTCAAACATTGACTCTTTCTCAAATCCCAGAAGTTAATTTTTTCATAAAAAATTCCCATATACCAAATCTTTAAGATTATTCACATTTCATCCAAATTTCATTTCTTGTGTTAGTGCAACGTCCCTGTCTCGGATACCGAGTCCTTATGCGGAATAGGAACGTTCGACACGTGACATTTAGAGTAAATTTTAAATCTCATATAAGCTTCATTTCATATCAGAGTAAAAGAAAGTGCGGAAGAAAAGAAACAAGCAAGAGAATGGGAAAACTGGCCCTTTAAATATTCCATTAATCAACTCAACGGATAACAATTAGATGTTTTTATTGGGTAGCTTACAGGTTTGTCGTCAAACTACAACATAAATAAATGCTAACATTTATTGTAACTCATCTTGACCAAAAGGAAACTACTGAAACATAAAGAAGTCCATAGCTTCATTTTTAAGTTTGCTCTCCATGCTCATCATCCAACTCATCTTCAACCTACTTTTCTTCTTATTTCAAATAAAGGAGTGAGCATTCTAGACTGTCGGTAAGAAGAAGAAAGATCAAAAGAGAGATTCATGTATGCCGGAAGCCTGAAGATATTACATGAATCGACTTCATCCAGTTTGCAAAACAAGTTGATATCATTGACTTAAAGCATAGAGAAAACTAATCTAAAAGCATAGCTTGAACTATACATAAAACCTCTTTGAAAACATATCTTGGGACATAAAGGAATCCAATTTAAAACCAATCTTTAAACAGTGCATATAAAAAAATGCTTATCAACTACGTTCAATTCATCTTACACATACTTGTTCGTTTAATTAATTACTTACTATGTTTTAGCCTGTTAATCAAACTTACGTAAATTATCTACCAACTCATACTCTATTTGTCTACTATACATATCATGCTCGTGTCTTGCTTGTCATGTTTCAATAACGGGACTTAAAACCCACAAGACTTAGCAGATGGGCAACGTGAGTCTTACTAACTTATCATATGAATTAAAACCCATGCGACTTAGCATAAGGGCTTGCTGCAACACGGCTAATATGACTACCCATACCTCCAATCATAAGACTTAAAACCCATGGGACTTAAAGCCGTCACCTCGAGAACGACATAGTGAGCACAACTAGCCATACCTCCAACAAGGGACATAAAACCCATTGTACTCTACTCAGTACATTGCAAGACACTAACTATAATAACACACATAAATCCATGTCTAACGTACGGGAACATACATAGATTATAACAACACCAGACTATCATCCCATCTCAATTATTAACATGTAAACAAAACTTAAAAACATAGCTATAACTTAATAATAACTTTCTAAATACACAATTTAGCAGATACTCGGAAACACATAGTTAAGTCTGGTTTCGTGCACTTTAACATAAAACAATAATCAAATAAACTTAAAAAGATAATCTTTAAACTAAAGACGGAACATTTTGATAAGAAGAACTCCTTATCTTAAAGACGAGACGATCTACGAACCGAATAGAAGCTAACAGTTATTATTCATCGAATTGACTACTTCGATCCGCTATTTAAAACACAGGATGACAATTATCTTTTTCGATCCTCCGTCAATTTAGCATAAACCGTAATAAATTAAAGATACAATCTTTAATCCTAAACCTAGAATTAAAACTCTTAAAAGTCACTAAATATTATAACTTAAACTTACCCGTAAACCACTCGTGATCGAATCATCTTTTCCTTCTTATTTCCTTCTGTCCGTTCGAAGCGATGATATTATTCTCGTAACACCCCATCTCTTTACTATGCATATGCATCAATATTTTTCATACAAAGCTTCAATCTACAACCACCTTGTGCCTTAACTACGATTGTACATTACAACTTTACTAATCCATAAAAACCACTCATTTATAAAATGACAACTATATCCTTAATTATATATTCAGGGTTTTACAATTAGTATAACATCTATAGTGCTACCAATTTTCATGAATTGGAGCTATATTTCATAGTGGATTTTATGTCCAACAATATAATGAAATTGTGTGCTATTTGGTCTTTTGTTGGATAATAAATCCAACATTAGGCTGATATATGAAATACTTAATTGTCACGGACTATTAATAAAGACTAACCCAATTACCAAGTGATGTGCACTGGTTTTTGCTTATTGGGCTATGATGTACCTATTAGGGCAAGAGCATTTAATGTGTAGAGACTAAGAGTGTGACGTCCCGTTCCCGGATACTGAGTCGTTGTCTAGAAAAGAACGTCCAGCACGTATAATATAAAATAAATCCAATATTATGCGTAAGTCTGACATCATCATATCAAAACAAATGTGTCAACCTACAAAAAAAAATATCAAGATACGAAAGGGTCATACAACCCAAACCCAACCCCAAACCCAAACATACATAAGTCTTACATATGTCTTAAAGTTATAGATTGATAGTAAAATAACAAGTCTTCAACATAATAAAAGTTTACAAGATTACGAGCTACACATATCATAGATAAACATATCAGGTAACATCGTCAACACCAAAGCACACACAAGCTAGCTCAGTCCTCAACAACATATATAGTCATCATCCTCATTACCCTGCCAATCTTCTTGATGAGGTGAAAACACACATAACATAAAAGGGATAAGTACATTAAGTACTTAGTAATAGGTAGAAGTCATTGGATATCATACTTTATAAAGTTTAGAAATTAATGACATACAAACATTATCTAACCATACTTTCATTATGTTACCATTCTCAACTACATGTCCCATAATATGTCATGAGTTCCCTATTTGATTCTAGCTTAACTTATCTTTGTTACACCAATGATCCAAGGGAACTCGCACGATGCTGCTCACCGTGAAACCTTCATCGATCTGCAACCCGTATATGATATGAGCATGATTCCCCAAAACCATAGACAATATAGGATTAAATTCCCATGTTTATCTCTCGTTCTCACATTGCGATATTTTATTGTGCCTAACCAAGTATCAAAGGCATTTAGTCTTTTATCTAAGCATGTATGTAGTTTAATGGTTAACTGATCGAGTGCAGAGCACTTACTAGCAATAAGACTAGGTCTATCGTAGCAGAGTACTGGCGAGTCAAGGTCGAATCCCACAGAGACTCGTAAGAACGTCTAATTATCAAGATTGAGTTGTCACAATAACGGTCTACGACCAACTATAATATATAGACAATAGTATTGGTGCCTCAAACTAACAAGATTATGCAAGTTCAACGAAGCAAACTAGAGTTTCTAAGGTATTAGTTCAATTATGAGTAATTAGTTATTTCCCCCACACATGCAACAGTCCTCCCCATTGGTGAATTTATTCATTGTTCAGCTACGGGTACAACTCCTAACCCTATCTACTCCGACAATGGCAGTAGACAATCTATAGGCAAGCTACCCTCCTTAATTGGTCCGTAATAGCTCATATGCATAAAGAACTAGAGCTGCAGATATTGAGTGTTACCTCATACCGCAAACCCGCCTAGACAGTTGTCGACATTAACCAGCACGTTCCTAGGGTCCATTCTAGATAATGTCCTAATTAACACTTCACTTGTGGTCTTTCATGTTAATTTACGATAACATGCAAATAGTTGATCGACTACTAACATGTAAATTAAATCTATCGATCAACGTAGCTGGCGCCGATTATCATGAATTAGTAATTTACTAGGTGTCCAGATCTAGCGATATAGACCGTCGCAGATCTGAAGAACGCAACTACTATTTCATGATTTTTTTTCACCAACGAATCAGATCTATAACACATGGGGTAAAATAAACTAACTACAACATAATTAAACTAAATAAGCAATTAAAACATACTCGTCGAATAGAACAACGATAGATCTACATCTTGGGAAAAACAGAAAATCATACCCTCGAAGACGAGCGTAGATCTCCCTCGGATCTCTCCTTAGACGGCGACTCCGTCGTCTCTCCGACCAGAACTCATAAAATAAAGAACAAGAACTTTTATCGCATAATTTCCTTGAATAATTTGAGTACATTGTGTTCTGAGGCGAAGCCTCTTATTTATAGCTATCTAAACCGACTTAGAATCATCTAGTTTGACCCCTCGTCCAAGAAAACGCGTTTCGGAAGATTTTGGACCCTCGGTAAGTTGGCACCGCCCCTCGGGTTACCGAGGGTAATTCGCCATTTTTCTTCAACCGACTTAACTTGGATGTTTCTAGAATACCCTAGGCCCATTCTTTTCGTTCAGTCCACTCCAGATTCGTCCATCATGCTTAGCCAAATATTTCGTATCCTAAAAATCATCAAATAATATCAAAACAGGGAAAATAAACGCTATGTGCAGATTTCTCGACTCATGAACCCGACATATGATATTCAACGTAAATGGTTTATATTTATAGGTCGAAACAACTATTTTTAGCTCATAATGGATAGAATATTGATGCCGTAGGATAGACTATTTTAACCGTCATCATTAACTAGCTCATTCAAGTAAAAGGCTCACCTATCGTGTCTACACCCTCATCCTACGTTGTTTAGACACTAACCAAGCTTAGCACATACATATACATTGACATGTCCTAACTTATCAAAGCACAAGGTCAATCCTATGTTTTCGGCAGCCCCTTACTTCATCTCATAAAAAAATCCATATGGTGCAGAACTAAACGCATCAGAAACTAATTGAAGGCTTTGTCATGTCATTTCAAGTCTTATAAATTCATTACAAATTCCCTAGATTCAAATTAGAAGCAAAGCTATATTTTCAAGAAAAATTGGTCATAGGCGTGTACCTGCTCTTTTCGGGCATGCGCCTGAAATCCTAAAAAAGCATTTTGTTTGAGTCTAGGCATATACCTGCTCTGTTCAGCTATGTGCCTAAACCAACCAGAATCTTTTTGCCTACTAATTGTTTCAAACCAGGCGTGTACCTGGTCTTTCCAGGTATACACCTGAGCCTGAAAAACAACAAATTTTATGTACAATTTATCCGGACCAAAACCAAGCAACGCAACAATGAAAATCCATAATACAACACCAAAACAACTCTAACTCACAAACAAACATTATAAAACAAAGCCATTCAATTACAACACCCTTTTAACTAGGGCTGAGTTTGAATTGGTTTTGGTGGGTTTGGGTTGGTTTTGAAAGACTCGGGTCGGTTTAGGGCGCCATAATTCGTTCCCCAATCCAAACCAAAACGAAGTCAACCCTAATGGTTTGGTTCGAATTGGTTTCGGTTTGGATTGAGTTGATTTCGGTTTAACAAGCCTAATCCTTAAAAAAAAGGACAAAATCAACCTTTTTTTTACATAAAATCTAAATAGCTACTCCAAACTAAAATAAATTACAAACCAAAATGATAAAAAAAAACTTAAAACAACTAACAAATAATAACATATTACAATATAATTCAGCTACGATCAATCATCCATAGTTGTATACTTACAAACATACATTTACTGATTTCCAAATTTACATCAAAAGAGCAAAAGACTGAACTAAACTCTATTATTGGGCTAATTGGACCGAGAGTCTAAGCTTGTTATATAATGGGTTATATTGAAAAAACAATTGGGTTATATTGGGTCGGTTGGGTAATGAGTATAATATCCCTTCTACTTAATAAGAAAGAAGGGTGTTAATAGATGTTGACAAGTGTTTTTTTTATTGGTTCTTTTTTTTTTTATATAAATTTATTACTGTTCATCATTTTACTGTTTATTGGCCCAGTCCAGTTTCTTTTTTTACTGTTCATCGGCCCACCCAATTTTTTTTTTAATAATTTTTTTAAGTCCATATTATGTACACTCATCACAATACTTTTTTTTCCGGGGTTCTAAAGACACCTCGTTTTTGTTTTTATTTCCAACATATTATTTGATTATCTACAACGAACACCGCTGACACCGACGTTCCCTTTATTAAAAATCATCATGGTGCTAATGTAATTTTTTGCAGTAATAATATAATTTTTTGCGGTGAAATCACCGTACTGCCGATGTATTTTTTTGGGGTGCTTAGAGTAATGTGGTGACGGAAGTAATAGTGGGTGAAGTTGATGTTCAACAACGAACACAAGAGAAAAATCAATGGGCTGACGTTTTTAAGTTGTGACACTTTTATAACGTAAACGTCGCCGTTGGTGTTGAACAACCAACACCAATAGCATCGACGTTCCACTTATTAAAATTATTGTCATGGCGCAGTAATTTTTTTTGATACCAGATGTAATAGTGGTGATACCTTCAGAATCCCTATTGTATCCCTCTACTATTAATAGAAATCAAGAAGTGTGTGACGTGTTCCCTTATGCTTCAATGATGGGAGTTGTTGCTATTATTATTGTTGTGGGCTTTGCAATTTGCCCACTGAATTGATTTGTTTGTGGGCTTTTTGACTGGGCCGGTTTATGTGGCTTGCTGATGTGAGAATTCATTTCCAGTCTGGTTTAGGCCCACTTTTAAATAAAAGAGGGTATTAGGAGTTAACTTACACAGACACGGATACGGACATATCATACGGAACGACATGTATACGACGGTATGACTATTTTCAAAATATAAGGCCACGACTTGTTGCCAACACGATCTTTGTATCATTCCAAAAAAATTGTGTTTGACGTTTACATGAAATATTATAAATTTCTTAAAATAAATTCATTTCATAAAAAAACATATCGTTTGTTCACGGCGATATGACTATTTTCAAGATATAAGGCCACGACATGTTTCCTACACGATCTTTATATCATGCCAAAAAAATTGGGTTTGACGATTACATGAAATATTAAATTTCTTGAAATGAATTTTTTTTCGTAAAAAAACATATCGTTTATATAAAATATTAAATATCCTGAAAAAAATTTATTTCGGCCACAAATATTGTTAAACAGGCTATAGTGTATTATTGTTGATTTAATTTCTATGGAAATTCGAATTGTGTATTTTACCATTGCTGTTAAAATTAACCTAGATCTAAGAATACAAAAAAAGGGTTCAGTAGTGTCGAAAGGTGTCGATTTTGTGTCGTGGAGTGTTGACAGTGTGTTAGATTTTAATTAAAATTAAAATTAATATTCATTTAATCAACCGACAACTGTTGGATATGGCTCCGGGGTGTATCGGAGCGTGTCGTGTCGTGTATTTGGTAGAACACGTGTTGTTGCAAATAATATCGAAAATAGCTTTATTTTTTCGGTTAAAATAGATTTAAGTGGAAATTGAAAAACAATTGTTCAGTAGTGTCGAAAAGTATCCATACGATGTCGGGAGGTGTCGAAGATGTGTCGGATATTCATTTCATTAACCGACACGTGCCGGACATACCATCGTAATGTATCAGACTCATCTTTTGTTATCATTTCAGTCCTCTATGATTATTACATTTGCTGATTCACTTGTGATTTTCGTATTTCGGTGATTATAAAAATAAACCGGGACACCAATAGTGCAGAGCACGAATCCTTTCTTCCTAGTATATATATTTAATGTATAAAAAATTTGGTTTGGTTTGGATTGGATTTGGTATAATTAAAAATAGCCGTAACAAACCCAATGAAATTCGGTTTGGTTCCAAACCAAACCAATTCATTTGGTTTGGTTAATTCGGATTGGTTTGGATCAGTTTACGGTTTGGATTGATTTACTGGTTATTTTGCTCAGCCCTACCTTTAACCTCGATTGTAGCCAAAATTTCTCCCGATTGCAAGGCAAAGCATTGAAATCCCTTTCCAAAAGCCAAACTTATGAAATCATCACATCTAGACCTAGCATAATGACAATTAACGGTTCCTGAAAATCATAAACTACGATTAGAGCGATTTGAAGTTCAGATTCATACTAAAAACTTCAAGATTCTAAAAGAGGGTGGTTTTTCATACCTTTCTAACCGTGATGAAACTTGAATCACTACGATCCTCTCTTCTCAAATATTGGTTCTCTCTACTTTGATATGAATTTGGATGGCTGGATTAAAAGAAATGGTGGGGATTCTATTGAATATTTCTAAGGCAAGTAAATCAAATTTGCTAGGAGGATGAGGAGTCGCTGTATCACTATTATTTTTTTCCATTTCTGACAAGTTTTGAACTGGTGCGGAGTTTATTTGTAAAAATAAACTTCATGCATGTTTATTTTTCCCATTTTCTTTATTTTATTATGATTATTTTTTTTGAAAATAAGAATAAAAACAAATTATATTCCAATTTTTCTTAAAAGACACTATTGCCCTTTTCGAAATCTAGGATATCACAAAGAGATAATTTATGTTTTAATTTTGTGATGGGTTAAATTAGAAATGCCTAAAATATAATAATACATTATATACGAGGGGGCCATTGTCTTTAAGTCACACTCTATTCTTTTCTATTAGGTCTATACCATAATCAGAAAGAACTATAGAGAATTTGTAATGGGTTAACAAAAAGATTACCTTAAGTCCAATAGAAAAGAATAGCAGTATCACAAAAACATAGAATTTCAAAAACATTAATCAGAGTTAACAAAAAGATTACCTTAAGTCCAATTAAAATATCTCGAGATAAATTAATTATTAGACTTAAGATATATTATTGATTTTTTTTTTAAATTTTCTAAACAGCAATCTGAAAACAACTTGATCAGACTCACAAAGACGTATATATACGGTCAGATACTCAATTTGATTTTAAACAGATTTAAACTACGGGCAGAAAAAAGACTTAGTTGGTATTAAACTAGATATTCAAATTTCAAGCAAACTGAATGGTCAGTCTCAACATAGCCAAGAAACATATTATCAAGATGATTAAAACTTATAGGGTAATGTTTAAGTCTAAATTCAATTCTTTTTGTTATATATCCTACGTGGATAATTACCAGAATTTTTTTAGCAATTAGATTATACTGCTGATTTTAACTTTCGTTCTCATTTCTGCGATACCATTTTTTTTTAATATTGTTTTCCTTAAGGAAACAATACTATTAATTCAACCTTCCTGCGCGAGGGTAGCGATATAACGTTTAAAAGAAGGAAAAAAATGGACCACTTGAGGTAGCAGACTTTGTTTGTTTTTGTTTATGTTGAAGAAATGTCAATTAAAATAATATTTTAATTCATATCAAAAAAAAAATATTTTAATTATTGTTTAGGGGATTTTTTGTTCTTGTTTTTGTTTTTTTTTGAATCGTGTTAAATAAAACGTGTATAACAAATTGTGTCAAATACCTAAAAAAAGTTTAGTTTAGTTTTTTGAAGGGAAATATATTTTTTCATTAAACAACATCCGTAAGAACACACATCGACTACATCATATGGCGGAGAGCCGTAAACCCGCGACAGACAGGCTTGCACGGACAAGACAAATGTGCACTCTCGGAATGAAAGGTGCACTCTTGGAATAGTGGACTTATAGCCATACAGTCTAACAAAACGAAAGGTGCACTCTCGGAATGCCCTCGCCAAACTCAAACAATCGGAAACCAAGCATCCCTACGAAGACAGATTGTCGGTGCACCCCTTGAATATGTTGTATAAATGATAAAGAATCGGTCTCGACGATAACCCGTGAAGCCCTATTTGAAGACGCCAAACTATGGCCTGTAGGACTGTAGAGAGCTCCGACGCTTCTACGTCCAAATTTCTGAATATTCGTTAGGAGACACCATGTACAATGAGCCCCTCGTGATTGCAAAGGAGTACTGTAATGGCCGAGACTTCCTCCATCCGTGCTGCGTCTGTATTAGCCTTTATGATCCCCAATGGAGGAGCCGTCTAGGTGGAGGGCCAATTGACTGAGGTCACCCTAAAAAGCCTCTCCTCCATAGAAAGGATAAAGTCCACCGCTTTCCAGATATAACCATATCACATCTCACATTCCAGATAAACCACATCGAGGTGACAAGAATAGCCACTTCCTCTGCATCACATGTATCACAAACATAGTGTAAGAGAACAGAGAACTTGAATTTTCTTGCAAGACCGAGCTTTGCATCCGAGACCAAACTTCTCGGGGTATAATGCAAGCGAATAGAGTATGACGCATGCCCTTCTCTGCATACCCGCATAAACTATACCTACCTTCCCAACGCCACATCTTCGCAATGAGGACCTCACTAGTAGACATTGATGTATACATTTCCACGCTAAGTGCTTCACCCTGGGCCGTACTGCTAAATTCCATGCTCACCGCCAAATGAGATCCGATGAGAAGAAAGGGGAGGGCCTAGCCATGTGAAGATCGGTATCCCTCATTGACCATATAAAATCCCCGACGATCATAATGTCAAACATGACCAATCTTTTGATTACCTATGAAGAATGGGACACCGAGTATAACCTATGTCTCACAAGGATAGAAAGAACTGATGGTCCCATGTTCGTGTCGGTTGTGAATAAGAGGTGTCACCTTTCTATTTAACAGTAAGACTGATGAGTTGACCTGAAAAGTGGCGAGTAAAGGCCTCCAAACATCTATGTACACATCGACCAGTGCATCATCCCTTACCCTCTAACATAGGCCACGAGTAAGAAGATCTCTCCCCTTTAGTAGACTCCTCCAAATAAAGGAGGTTTTAGGGCCCACTCACGCGTCTAGAATATTCCCACTGTGATAATACTTTACTTACAAAACTCTCCTCACTAGGGTAGTAAGCAATTTCAGAACCCTCCAGACCTGCTTCACGAGAAGCGCAAGACTGAAACAATCAAAATCCTGGAATCCTAGACCACCAAGATCCTTTGCACAGTACATTGATTCCAATGCGTCCAATGTATCTTGTGATTGCCCTCCGAGATCCCCAAAAAGAAATCATGAATCAGCCGCTCAATGATTTCAATCAACGTCGAAGGGATTCGGAAACATTTCATCAGAAAAGTGGGAATGGCCTGGCGGACACTCTTAATGAGAATTTCTTTGCCCGTCAAAGATAAGAACTTCTCTTTCCACCCACTCCGCTTTTTCCTTACTCTGTCTTTCAAATACACGAATACTTGCTTCTTCATCCTCCCTATCATAAATGGCATGCCGAGATACTTCCCTGTTACTTCGCCCAAAGGGTGGTTAAGGGTATGCAACACATGGTTTTTATCCTCCTCCGAAATATGCTTACTAAAATAAAGGCTAGATTTGTGCGTATTGACCATCTGGCAAGAAAGTGCTTCTTACCGCTGAAGAATGTCCCAAATAGTCAACACCCCATCCTCTGTAGCTCGAAAGAATATATAAAAGAGATTATCATCTACAAAGAAAAGGTGCGACACTTGGACCTCACGATGCCGGCCAAAGCATATCCTTTCCAGAGTACCCTCTTGAACTGCTTGATTAATGAACGGCGTGAGGCCCTCTACGCAAATAATGAATAAGAAAGGCGAAAACGGATCACCTTGGCGGATGCCTCTTGTAGATCAGAAGCGCCGAGTGGGTTTCCCATTAATGAGCACCTGGAAAGAAGCAGAACGAACCATCTTCATGATCGAATGCACAAACCAGGCAGGAAAATGCATGGCTTGCATAACTGCGGATAAATAATTCCACTTGATCAGATCAAAGGCTTTCGCCATATTCAGTTTCAGGGCGGCATGTTGATTACACCCATCAAAACCTTCATTAAGAGAGTGAAAAGCTTCAAAGACAGTGATAGAATTATCAATGATAAGGCACTCACATACAAACAAAATAAGAAAGAGAGATTTTCATTAACATACAATTCATAATTAAGAAAGGGTACGTGACAATAAAATAAATAAACTCATACTACATCCGTTCCAAAATAGTCATTGTAGATGTTTTCATACACATTAAGAAAATGATTGAATGTCATAAATTTGATGGTTAATGTCTAAAATACACATTGACTATAATTAATGCAGTAGTTGTCAAGTAATGGAAAGTAATTGGATTGATAATAAATTAGAGATACGATAAAAAAAAAGTAATAAATTTTATATTGATAACACAGGATGACTTATATTTTAAAACGGATAGTAAAATATAAAATACACACGCTTAATTCTGAAGCGTTGTTTCTATATTTAGCCTTGCCTGCATTTCCCAATACAAAAAAAGTGTGGTTGGAAAAATAATGATGCCATTTTTCTATGTAATCATTATTAATAATTCGACCTTTGGTGTTTTTTCTTTCTTAAAAAGGAGACCTATGAGGTCATCTTTAGAACAACATGTTCTCAGTCATCAGCTCTTTTGTTCTTGTTTAAAATTAGTATACATATGAATCAGCACTCGACATTATGTTGCGTGTTATTTTTCACAAAATAACGCAATTCACATATATGGTACTATTATATTTTAGGGATTGGTTAATTATATCAAAATCTATCCAGATATTAGATTTGGATAAAATATTGATTTATTAATGGTTGAAATTTATTTTCAACCTATATAAAATCGAGTTATATGCATAAATACGATTTAAAAAAAAATCGAATCTCACTATGATGTCACTAAACAAGATTGATTGTAGTGCTTTATAACCATACCCCATATTTTATTATACGTCATCACATTGAATTTTGTGATAATCTTTCCTTGTTTTCCAACTACAACCATTTATACTTTTTGACCACAAATATGATAAACTCAAAAATTTCAATACGTACGGTATCCTCCCCGCCCCGCATAATTTTTAACATGACTTCTCTATTGTGTAGATATATAACTCATTTTTGTAAGTAGTATAAACTTTATTTAATATACAAAAAGTTACAAAATAAAAAGTCAATAATTAGAGGCTGAGATTTGAAGGCCGAGATTTTGCTTACATGAATAAAACCTTCATTGTCTTGACCCCGAAAGTGAAGAATCCGACTAGAATGACAGATTTCGTCCGATTGTGTAATTTCATATATAAGCTTCTTACCAGAACCTTGGTTAACCGGTTGAAGCCCATCATGGAGAATTAATGTTATTTCCCCAAATCAATCTGCATTCCTTAAAGGGCGGCTAATAACGAACATTGTCATTACAGCTTTTGAAACCTTCCATAGCATGAGAATGGGCAGTAGAGGCTGCAACTCTCACATGACCCTTAAGTTAGACATGATGAAGGCCTTTGATAGGGTAGAGTGAGGGTTCTTGGAAAAGGTTATGCGAGCAATGGCCTTCCCGCAATCGATCATTGATATAGTTTTAAGGTGCATATCCACAACTACGTACCAAGTCTTGATAAATGGGCATCAAACTCCAGTCATATATCCTAGTCGGGGGATATGACAAAGGGACCCTCTGTAACATCCCGACTTTTCATAAAAGGGTAAAATAGTCATTGGGTGTATTTATTACGACCTAATTATTATGTGTCCTATTTATTTAATTGAAAATGAATTAATTAAAGGATTTAGCTATTAATTATAAAGGATTTAATTATTGGCTATAAAAAAGAATTAATCCCCAAATTAATTCATTAGTGTGGGACGCAATTTCTGGAAAAAAAAGAGAAGATGGAACGGCGGCATCAAGGAGAAAGACGCAGAAGAAGAAAACGAAATAAAAGGAAGAACCGTGTGATCAATCCGTTCATCTGTTCAAGACGCCGCAGGAGAGAAAAGTGATCAGCGCGAGGAGACGCAACTTTGGGAAATAACATATCTCAATTTCGTAAGTTTTCAGTTTAGCCCCAGTTTTTGGTATTCGTAGAGTTCGATTTTGAAAAATTCATATCTTTTAATCCGTAGCTCTGTTTCGCAGCCATGAGTAGTCGAAACGATCGTCTTGAAGCGTAGAATAATCTAAAAATAGTTTCACAGCAGTAAAAAACCAGGTAATCATCAGTTTTACAGGCTTTTTCAGTTTCAGTTTTCTGCAAAGAAATAGGATTTTAGGGTTTCTTGTTGATCACATAGGTTTTGGGGTTGAGGATCAACAGTTGTTGCAGTTGCTTGGCGTTTTTCTTGCGGTTTTGCTGGCAATTCAGGTAAGAGGCTCTTCCTATGATTCCAATTATCGTTTATAAGGTTTAGATCAGGTTTTAAGGTGTTTAGATGATAGGAAGATGTGTCTTTTCGTTGATCAATGATCATCGATGCTATGGTTTGATTAGATATGTTTTTCTGTGTTTTACTGGGTTTAATTCGATGTTAATTAGGTTAGAAACGGATTAGAAATTGCGTTTTGAAGATTTTAGCGTTTTGGGAAAAACCAGGCAAACGAGCGTTCGCACTAGGCAAACGGGCGTTTGCGATCATAGCAGCTCAAACGGGCGTTTGCACAAGGCAGACGGGCGTTTGAGGTTAGACTTTTGATTCAGGATGTAGCCATTTTCGACGGACGGGCGTTTGGGGTTAGTGGACGGGCGTTCGATGTCAAACGGGCGTCCATAGGATGTCAAACGGGCGTTTGACCTGTTTTACCTAGCTTTTACTGTTTTATCGTTTCAGCTTGGTTTCGGGCTTCATAATCATGATATTATTGTTTTAAACCCTTAATTTGTGATACGTGAACATTTCATAAACATAAACAAGCCTGAATTGAGCTTCTGACTCGTTCAGTTAAAACACCGAATGTACTCTTAAAGGGAGTTGAAGTTCGGATCTGTCGGAAGAGCATGATAGGCTTGTGCTTTGATGAATTAGTATTCATCAATGTCTGTGTAATTGCTAGGCCTTGTCCGTGTCTAGTGGTCTAGGAAGAGAGTAGTATTTGTGAGGGAGATTAATTGAAAACACTTAGGTGGTTAGTTAATCATTTTAATAAATACGTACTTGACTAGTAAAAGATTAAACAACATGTCTCTCTTGGACATGCACCAGTCTATATCGCGATGTGTGTGCTACCTTTGAAGATGGAAGAACCCGTAGGTCAAAAAACCACAAGTTCGGGGGACTCCACTGAGATGTGCGTACTATCGGAGTCTACCTATTCTAGACTTCGTGGATATTGGTGTGATCCACTAATATGTTGCCAAGAGTGTACCAAAAGTGGATACGCGTAGTGCCCTTGAGTGCGGTTGTAACATAGATAAGTTAAGTAGAAACGTTTAGTCAATTCATGTTGATGGACATGAAGTGAACCCCAGATTGAGTCGGTCACACATAAATAACTAAACGATTCAATATCTTTTCTTTATAAATCTTAATTGTTGTTATAGCTTCTCACTTTTACTAAGTACTTTGTACTTACCTTCTTTGCATTTCCTGTTGTATGCATTGTGGGGTGAGAAGACGAACAGGTTGAGCATGTTTACGAGGAGGATTTCGATGACGACGTTTGACGACGCCTCGTTGATGATTTATCTTTATTTTCTGTTATTCATTTAATAGACTTTCTAGTACCTTTGGAGTAGGCTTTTGGTCTTTCGAGACTTGTCGTACGTTTATTCTGGATTTCGTATTTTCCTTTTAATGTAATAAAGTTACATTTCCATCTTTAGTATGGTTAATTTCTATTCATAATAGCTTTTATGTTTTTACCCGAGTCTTTCTAGCTTCCGTTTGCTTTTATTTGATACGACGACGTAGAGGCTTGCGTATAATATTAGATTTATTTAATGCTATACGCGCCAAACGTTTCTCTTCCGGATAAGGGCTCGGTATCCGGGAGCGGGGCGTTACAGTAGGTATCAGAGAGAAGCGTCCTTTCTGTTCTAGGCATCTCTTCCTCTAAGATAAGAATCCTTTAGACCTTTTAGAACTTGAGCTTGGTGGTAATCCTCGTAAGACTAAGAATCCTTAAACCGTGGTCTAGTTATCAAGACCTAGTGAGGAGTCTTCTAAGACGATGGTTAGGTTGAGTTCTCAGTTCACATCTTTCATGTGATCACCTTAGGTTTTGTTCCTTCTAGTATCCATAGTAGAAACTCTTTCTTCTTTTGAAGTTCCAAACCGTAGCTTGTCGCATAGGTTTAAGTGAAACCCCTTAAGTAAAGCTTTGGGATCGGAGTCTTATGCCTACCTCTTAAAGTCGAGGTCCTCTTGGTTGATTTCCTTTTCCTTACTTTCCCTATTGAAATCTCTTCACCTTCTCTACACATGAATATCTAAGTTTACTTTTATCTTGGCCTAAATTTGTAGAGAATGATATTTGATTCAGCTATACAAGTCCTCCACTTTCTCTTTTCACTATCACTTGGTTGAGTTCATCAACATTCTTTGACCTTTGCTTTTGCTTGAGATGGTTCTACGCGAACTCCATGTGTAACTCTATTATTTCCAAGTACTCCTCAGTCGTTTCAACTCATAGTGTTAAAGGTCTCTTACTTTGGCACATACTTTTCATTGTCCTCGTGTTTGGATTTACCCAACATGAGTGAATGCATTTGTTTCCGTGTTTTCCCTTTAACATAAGACTGTCTCTCCATACTCCAAAAAATTCTGCAAATTTTCAGCGAAGTAGATTTCTGTCTTATCTACGATTTCTCTGTTTACACCAACTCGATAATCATTATGGATTATTCAGAAAATTCATGTTTATACCGGACACTCTGTCCAGAAAATCTGCAGCAGCACCTTCACTTCTTTTTCTGTTTTGAACAGGTTAAACATTTTCAAATGACCTGAATTTTTGATATGTTGCAGACAACAATTTTATCTACACCTTTTATTTTGGAATTAAGTTCAGATTATTTTTCGTTTGATCTCGATTTGCAATTCAACACAGTGTTTATTAATCTGAAAATTCTGGCAGCTTGTGCAATCGTCAGAAATAACTGTTTTTGACCAACTTATCTTCATTCAAAAATTATAATATTTTTATATCACCTGGAAAACTCCGGTATCTAAATCTTTTCTCTTTGGATTGTGCTCAAATTCTTCTTCGTTTGTTCTGTACAAATTGATAATGTCAGATCTAGAGTAAAAATCTTACACAGCAACCTAAAAGGAATTTTCACCTCCTTGACTTAGAGTTTGGCCTAAGGGGGTAGTAAGTTACGACTGTTATGTTTAGGAGTTCCCTGAAGTTTGATCTCCTTCTGAGTTAAACATTTTAGTAGGATGCTTATAAAGCTAACGTTATAGTTTCTTTTGCAATGTTAAACGAGAACCAAGATGCTATCCTCCAGCATTCCATTTTTGATGTTAAGACCCTTTTCGTGCCCTTTTGTAGTTAAACTTATTCTGGTAATTTGTTTCTCATGTAATCCCTCACTTGAGATCTTAAAACGCAACAAATCCTCTCGGCTTGGTGTCATGAATTATCTCCGAAACATATCTCCATAAGCCCTTCTTTTGAACAAATTCATTCTTTCTTACCTTTCAAATCAAGAAATAAATTCTCTTCAAAGTTCTAAATTGTTGCACTCCCATCATTCATGCAAATTCAAAGTTTGTTGAACCTTTTAATGTCAGAACATTCTTTCTACTTGTGTTTATTCTCAGTTCCCCTCCTGAGGGTAGTGTCGATATTGTAACTATTTCACCTAATGATGCCTGTTCCTTTAAAGTATGCATATCTTCCTTTGCTGGTCATATTTTTAAGCCTATAATGGCATTCCTCTTCAGTTATTTATCTTTAACCTTCTAGCAATTTACGCTAAACTAGTTTCAAGCAGAAGGCAGAATTTTTCAAGATGCCTTACGAACCCAACTAGCCAACCGACTCTTGAGTTCCTAAACTTTTGATCTCCATTTCAGATTATTGTACCTTGTACCCTTCAGTTTAAATCTCTTTCGGGCCATTTAGAGCCATGAACCGCCAGATACCCATCTAATATTTCATCTTCTATTTTGGCATTTCTATTCCAATTTTGTTACACCGGTTGAAAGTCTATTTCATTTTAACCGTTTCATTTCCACACGGGGAATAACCTCGAGCATTTATTCCTTGGCAGTGTACTATTCCTCTCGAGTAGTGCAACCTTGAACCTTTGATTTGAATTGTAAATGATTTTTTTAAACTCCCTTTGAATGTTTGAATTAATTCTTGAAATCAAACCTTATCCGACAATTCTTAAGTGTCGTTTCCTCTTCACTCAAAATCTTGTTTGCTGCTTACTTATCCAAACTTTGGATATTCCCTTACAATTTCTTGGGGAAGATTTCTGTTTCTTTTAAATCTCGTAATAACCTCTCTTTGACTATTGCAAACTCGGACACTTCCTGACAAGTGTTTATTTCATTCTGAGACCTTTTGATGTGCTCGTTTTCCCTCCATAGCTACTTCATGTTGAGATTCTTGCTCTCTTTTGATTTCTAAATTCTTTCTAGTCCTTCTGGTGCTCGACCTTGCACCTTTACTTCGATTTTCTGTTGTGTGATGTTCCCTCTACGGAACTCATGCGAACTGAATATTTTTCCAAGTTCGCCAACATCCATTTTTTTTGGTAACCAAGTTTTTTTAACAATCAAGGTCATCTGCCTACTGTTCTCAAGTCCAGTATTTCCTTCCTTCGCAGTTAATGTTTCCAAGTCCATCAGATGATGTTTCCTTTAACGTCTCCACTTTCTAATGGTTTATATGAAAGCCTATTACCATTCTTCCAAGTTGCCTCTGAAGTCTTTGTAGACCACCGTAACTTGCAGGATTTCACTCTCTCAAAAGAACTTCATCTGCAAGGTGTTCTTTCGTTTTCCTTCTGGTGGCTATCTTGTGTATTATGATACAGTGCCTCCTTCTTCGTTCCAGAACCAACTTCAACTTTTCCCCAACGCGGAATCATCTTGTTTTGCTTGTAACCCAATCAACCTTTCTTATTTCAAGTGCATTGTATAATTCCTTGGTTTACCTAGTCGACATACCACCCTGGTACTCAACTTGTCACTTTTCAACTTCTTATATTTTCCAAGCTAACCCTAATTGGCACGAGGAGTGGATCAGACTGTCAGAGAGAAAGGATGGCAGATGCATGTTCTCCATCCCAACGAGACACAGAAGTCCTACCGGCCGGGATCCTTGCGGTTCTTCGACAAGCTTGTGGTTTCATGATGGAAGTTGAGATCGAAAGAAGTCAAGTGTGCCAGAAGTGCAGTTTCGGCTGGGAAGATTCAGCTTTCCGGGTATAGGTCAGCATGAGCAATCAAAGAAGTGTTGAACCAATGATTGCAAGATTCGAGATAGTCGATGAGTTCATAAAAGAAGCAAGACAAAGATCCAGTTGTTTCCAGTTACAAGTGAGTGGCTGGAGCCCAAGCAACCATTGGTCACGGGTTAAATGAAGATAGCAACCGTTGGTAGCGGAATCAGCTTTGGGATTCCGATTGCGGAAGATTGGGAAGGACAATGAAGAATGGAAAACCACGAGATGGCACTTGCGCTTCCTCTCGGAGCGACCAAGAAGTACAAGATTTGGAACGATCGTTGGCGATCTTTCATGAAGGTAGAGATAGAAGAACACGAGTTTCTGGGATGAAGTGGAGCGACAACAGAATACGAGACCAGAGTTGATACAGCGAGCCAATGAGAAGATTGAAGTAGATCGTCGCTACCTCGAGATAGCTCAAGACAGGTGGAAGAGTTGGGAAGATGGAAGAAGAAGAAGACTATACGAGGTAGGAGACAAAACGCTTCGCAAAGTCCAGAGTTCAAGTACCTCTCGGTTACATTCGAGTTTCGAGGACGAAACTCCTCTTAAGGGGGAAGGAATGTAACATCCCGACTTTTCATAAAAGGGTAAAATAGTCATTGGGTGTATTTACTACGACCTAATTATTATTTGTCTCATTTATTTAATTGAAAAGGAATTAATTAAAGGATTTAGCTATTAATTATAAAGGATTTAATTATTGGCTATAAAAAGGAATTAATAACCAAATTAATTCATTAGTGTGGGACGCAATTTCTGAAAAAAAAAAAAAAGAAGATGGAACGGCGGCATCAAGGAGAAAGACGCAGAAGAAGAAAACGAAATAAAAGAAAGAACCGTGTGATCAATCCGTTCATCTGTTCAAGATGCCGCAGGAGAGAAAAGTGATATGCGCGAGGAGACGCAACTTTGGGAAATAACATATCTCAATTTCGTAAGTTTTCAGTTTAGCCCCAGTTTTTGGTATTCGTAGAGTTCGATTCTTGAAAAATTCGTATCTTTTAATCCGTAGCTCTATTTCGCAGCCATGAGTAGTCGAAACGATCGTCTTGAAGCGTAGAATAATATAAAAATAGTTTCACAGTAGTAAAACCAGGTAATCTTCAGTTTTACACGCTTTTTCAGTTTCGGTTTTCTGCAAGGAAATAGGATTTTAGGGTTTCTTGTTGATCACATAGGTTTTGGGGTTGAGGATCAACAGTTGTTGCAGTTGTTTGGCGTTTTGCTTGCGGTTTTGCTGGAAATTAAGGTAAGAGGCTCTTCCTATGATTCCAATTATCCTTTATATGGTTTAGATCAGGTTTTAAGGTGTTTCGATGATAGGAAGATGTGTCTTTTCATTGATCAATGATCATCGATGCTATGGTTTGATTAGATATGTTTTTCTGTGTTTTACTGGGTTTAATTCGATGTTAATTAGGTTAGAAACGGATTAGAAATTGCGTTTTGGGAAAAACCCAGGCAAACGAGAGTTCGCACTAGGCAAACGGGAGTTTGCGATCATAGCAGCTCAAACGGGCGTTTGCACAAGGCAGACGGGCGTTTGAGGTTAGACTTTTGATTCAGGATGTAGCCATTTTCGACGGACGGGCGTTTGGGGTTAGTGGACGGGCGTTCGATGTCAAACGGGCGTCCATAGGATGTCAAACGGGCGTTTGACCTGTTTTACCTAGCTTTTACTGTTTTATCGTTTCAGCTTGGTTTCGGGCTTCATAATCATGTTATTATTGTTTTAAACCCTTAATTTGTGATACGTGAACATTTCATAAACATAAACAAGCCTGAATTGAGCTTCTGACTCGTTCAGTTAAAACACCAAATGTACTCTTAAAGGGAGTTGAAGTTCGGATCCGTCGGAAGAGCATGATAGGCTTGTGCTTTGATGAATTAGTATTCATCAATGTCTGTGTAATTGCTAAGCCTTGTCCGTGTCTAGTGGTCTAGGAAGAGAGTAGTATTTGTGAGGGAGATTAATTGAAAACACTTAGGTGGTTAGTTAATCATTTTAATAAATACGTACTTGACTAGTAAAAGATTAAACAACATGTCTCTCTTGGACAGGCACCAGTCTATATCGCGATGTGTGTGCTACCTCTGAAGGTGGAAGAACCCGCAGGTCAAAAAAACCACAAGTTGGGGGACTCCACTGAGATGTGCGTACTATCGGAGTCTACCTATTCTAGACTTCGTGGATATTGGTGTGATCCACTAATATGTTGCCAAGAGTGTACCAAAAGTGGATACGCGTAGTGCCCTTGAGTGCGGTTGTAACATAGATAATTTAAGTAGAAACGTTTAGTCAATTCATGTTGATGGACATGAAGTGAACCTCGGTCACACATAAATAACTAAACGATTCAATATCTTTTCTTTATAAATCTTAATTGTTGTTATAGCTTCTTACTTTTACTAAGTACTTTGTACTTACCTCCTTTGCATTTCCTGTTGTATGCATTGTGGGGTGAGAAGACGAACAGGTTGAGCATGTTTACGAGGAGGATTTCGATGACGACGTTTGACGACGCCTCGTTGATGATTTATCTTTATTTTCTGTTATTCATTTAATAGACTTTCTAGTACCTTTGGAGTAGGCTTTTGGTCTTTCGAGACTTGTCGTACGTTTATTCTGGATTTCGTATTTTCCTTTTAATGTAATAAAGTTACATTTCCATCTTTAGTATGGTTAATTTCTATTCATAATAGCTTTTATGTTTTTACCCGAGTCTTTCTAGCTTCCGTTTGCTTTTATTTGATACGACAACGTAGAGGCTTGCGTATAATATTAGATTTATTTAATGCTATACGCGCCAAACGTTTCTCTTCCGGATAAGGGCTCGGTATCCGGGAGCGGGGCGTTACAGTAGGTATCAGAGAGAAGCGTCCTTTCTGTTCTAGGCATCTCTTCCTCTAAGATAAGAATCCTTTAGACCTTTTAGAACTTGAGCTTGGTGGTAATCCTCGTAAGACTAAGAATCCTTAAACCGTGGTCTAGTTATCAAGACCTAGTGAGGAGTCTTCTAAGACGATGGTTAGGTTGAGTTCTCAGTTCACATCTTTCATGTGATCACCTTAGGTTTTGTTCCTTCTAGTATCCATAGTAGAAACTCTTTCTTCTTTTGAAGTTCCAAACCGTAGCTTGTCGCATAGGTTTAAGTGAAACCCCTTAAGTAAAGCTTTGGGATCGGAGTCTTATGCCTACAACTTAAAGTCGAGGTCCTCTTGGTTGATTTCCTTTTCCTTACTTTCCCTATTGAAATCTCTTCACCTTCTCTACACATGAATATCTAAGTTTACTTTTATCTTGGCCTAAATTTGTAGAGAATGATATTTGATTCAGCTCTACAAGTCCTCCACTTTCTCTTTTCACTATCACTTGGTTGAGTTCATCAACATTCTTTGACCTTTGCTTTTGCTTGAGATGGTTCTACGCGAACTCCATGTGTAACTCTATTATTTCCAAGTACTCCTCAGTCGTTTCAACTCATAGTGTTAAAGGTCTCTTACTTTGGCACATACTTTTCATTGTCCTCGTGTTTGGATTTACCCAACATGAGTGAATGCATTTGTTTCCGTGTTTTCCCTTTAACATAAGACTGTCTCTCCATACTCCAAAAAATTCTGCAAATTTTCAGCGAAGTAGATTTCTGTCTTATCTACGATTTCTCTGTTTACACCAACTCGATAATCATTATGGATTATTCAGAAAATTCATTATTATACCGGACACTCTGTCCAGAAAATCTGCAGCAGCACCTTCACTTCTTTTTCTGTTTTGAACAGGTTAAACATTTTCAAATGACCTGAATTTTTGATATGTTGCAGACAACAATTTTATCTACACCTTTTATTTTGGAATTAAGTTCAGATTATGTTTCGTTTGATCTCGATTTTCAATTCAACACAGTGTTTATTAATCTGGAAATTCTGGCAGCTTGTGCAATCGTCAGAAATAACTGTTTTTGACCAACTTATCTTCATTTAAAAATTCTAATATTTTTATATCACCTGGAAAACTCCGGTATCTAAATCTTTTCTCTTTGGATTGTGCTCAAATTCTTCTTCGTTTGTTCTGTACAAATTGATAATGTCAGATCTAGAGTAAAAATCTTACACAGCAACCTAAAAGGAATTTTCACCTCCTTGACTTAGAGTTTGGGCTAAGGGGGTAGTAAGTTACGACTGTTATGTTTAGGAGTTCCCCGAAGTTTGATCTCCTTCTGAGTTAAACATTTTAGTAGGATGCTTATAAAGCTAACGTTATAGTTTCTTTTGCAGTGTTAAACGAGAACCAAGATGCTATCCTCCGGCATGCCATTTTTGATGTTAAGACCCTCTTCGTGCCCTTTTGTAGTTAAACTTTTTCTGGTAATTTGTTTCTCATGTAATCCCTCACTTGAGATCTTAAAACGCAACAAATCCTCTCGGCTTGGTGTCATGAATTATCTCCGAAACATATCTCCATAAGCCCTTCTTTTGAACAAATTCATTCTTTCTTACCTTTCAAATCAAGAAATAAATTCTCTTCAAAGTTCTAAATTGTTGCACTCCCATCATTCATGCAAATTCAAAGTTTGTTGAACCTTTTAATGTCAGAACATTCTTTCTACTTGTGTTTATTCTCAGCTCCGTCCTAAGGGTAGTGTCGATATTGTAACTATTTCACCTAATGATGCCTGTTCCTTTAAGGTATGCATATCTTCCTTTGCTGGTCATATTTTTAAGCCTATCATGGCATTCCTCTTCAGTTATTTATCTTTAACCTTCTAGCAATTTACGCTAAACTAGTTTCAAGCAGAAGGCAGAATTTTTCAAGATGCCTTACGAACCCAACTAGCCAACCGACTCTTGAGTTCCTAAACTTTTGATCTCCATTTCAGATTATTGTACCTTGTACCCTTCAGTTTAAATCTCTTTCGGGCCATTTAGAGCCATGAACCGCCAGATACCCTTCTGATATTTCATCTTCTATTTTGGCATTTCTATTCCAATTTTGTTACACCGGTTGAAAGTCTATTTCATTTTAACCGTTTCATTTCCACACGGGGAATAACCTCGAGCATTTATTCCTTGGCAGTGTACTATTCCTCTCGAGTAGTGCAACCTTGAACCTTTGATTTGAATTGTAAATGATTTTTTTTAAACTCCCTTTAAATGTTTGAATTAATTCTTGAAATCAAACCTTATCCGACAATTCTTAAGTGTCGTTTCCTCTTCACTCAAAATCTTGTTTGCTGCTTACTTATCCAAACTTTGGATATTCCCTTACAATTTCTTGGGGAAGATTTCTGTTTCTTTTAAATCTCGTAATAACCTCTCTTTGACTATTGCAAACTCGGACACTTCCTGACAAGTGTTTATTTCATTCTGAGACCTTTTGATGTGCTCGTTTTCCCTCCATAGCTACTTCATGTTGAGATTCTTTCTCTCTTTTGATTTCTAAATTATTTCTAGTCCTTCTGGTGCTCGACCTTGCACCTTTACTTCGATTTTCTGTTGTGTGATGTTCCCTCTACGGAACTCATGCGAACTGAATATTTTTCCAAGTTCGCCAACATCCATTTTTTTTGGTAACCAAGTTTTTTTAACAATCAAGGTCATCTGCCTACTGTTCTCAAGTCCAGTATTTCCTTCCTTCACAGTTAATGTTTCCAAGTCCATCATATGATGTTTCCTTTAACGTCTCCACTTTCTAATGGTTTATATGAAAGCCTATTACCATTCTTCCAAGTTGCCTCTGAAGTCTTTGTAGACCACCGTAACTTGCAGGATTTCACTCTCTCAAAAGAACTTCATCTGTAAGGTGTTCTTTCGTTTTCCTTCTGGTGGCTATCTTGTGTATTATGATACAGTGCCTCCTTCTTCGTTCCAGAACCAACTTCAACTTTTCCCCAACGCGGAATCATCTTGTTTTGCTTGTAACCCAAGCAACCTTTCTTATTTCAAGTGCATTGTATCATTCCTTGGTTTACCTAGTCGACATACCACCCTGGTACTCAACTTGTCACTTTTCAACTTCTTATATTTTCCAAGCTAACCCTAATTGGCACGAGGAGTGGATCAGACCGTCAGAGAGAAAGGATGGCAGATGCATGTTCTCCATCCCAACGAGACACAGAAGTCCTACCGGTGGGATCCTTGCAGTTCTTCAGCAAGCTTGTGGTTTCATGATGGAAGTTGAGATCGAAAGAAGTCAAGTGTGCCAGAAGTGCAGTTTCGGCTGGGAAGATTCAGCTTTCCGGGTATAGGTCAGCATGAGCAATCAAAGAAGTGTTGAACCAATGATTGCAAGATTTGAGATAGTCGATGAGTTCGTAAAAGAAGCAAGACAAAGATCCAGTTGTTTCCGGTTACAAGTGAGTGGCTGGAGCCCAAGCAACCATTGGTCACGGGTTAAATGAAGATAGCAACCGTTGGTAGCGGAATCAGCTTTGGGATTCCGATTGCGGAAGATTGGGAAGGACAATGAAGAATGGAAAACCACGAGATGGCACTTGCAGTTCCTCTCAGAGCGACCAAGAAGTACAAGATTTGGAACAGTCCTGTTGGCGATCTTTCATGAAGGTAGAGATAGAAGAACACGAGTTTCTGGGATGAAGTGGAGCGACAACAGAATACGAGACCAGAGTTGATACAGCGAGCCAATGAGAAGATTGAAGTAGATCGTCGCTACCTCGAGATATCTCAAGACAGGTGGAAGAGTTGGGAAGATGGAAGAAGAAGAAGACTATACGAGGTAGGAGACAAAACGCTTCGCAAAGTCCAGAGTTCAAGTACCTCTCGGTTACATTCGAGTTTCGAGGACGAAACTCCTCTTAAGGGGGAAGGAATGTAACATCCCGACTTTTCATAAAAGGGTAAAATAGTCATTGGGTGTATTTACTACGACCTAATTATTATTTGTCTCATTTATTTAATTGAAAAGGAATTAATTAAATGATTTAACTATTAATTATAAAGGATTTAATTATTGGCTATAAAAAGGAATTAATAACCAAATTAATTCATTAGTGTGGGACGCAATTTCTGAAAAAAAAAGAAGATGGAACGGCTGCATCAAGGAGAAAGACGCAGAAGAAGAAAACGAATTAAAAGAAAGAACCGTGTGATCAATCCGTTCATCTGTTCAAGATGCCGCATGAGAGAAAAGTGATCAGCGCGAGGAGACGCAACTTTGGGAAATAACATATCTCAATTTCGTAAGTTTTCAGTTTAGCCCCAGTTTTTGGTATTCGTAGAGTTCGATTCTTGAAAAATTCGTATCTTTTAATCCGTAGCTCTATTTCGCAGCCATGAGTAGTCGAAACGATCGTCTTGAAGCGTAGAATAATATAAAAATAGTTTCACAGTAGTAAAACCAGGTAATCTTCAGTTTTACATGCTTTTTCAGTTTCGGTTTTCTGCAAGGAAATAGGATTTTAGGGTTTCTTGTTGATCACATAGGTTTTGGGGTTGAGGATCAACAGTTGTTGCAGTTGTTTGGCGTTTTGCTTGCGGTTTTGCTGGCAATTAAGGTAAGAGGCTCTTCCTATGATTCCAATTATCCTTTATATGGTTTAGATCAGGTTTTAAGGTGTTTCGATGATAGGAAGATGTGTCTTTTCATTGATCAATGATCATCGATGCTATGGTTTGATTAGATATGTTTTTCTGTGTTTTACTGGGTTTAATTCGATGTTAATTAGGTTAGAAACGGATTAGAAATTGCGTTTTGGGAAAAACCCAGGCAAACGAGAGTTCGCACTAGGCAAACGGGAGTTTGCGATCATAGCAGCTCAAACGGGCGTTTGCACAAGGCAGACGGGCGTTTGAGGTTAGACTTTTGATTCAGGATGTAGCCATTTTCGACGGACGGGCTTTTGGGGTTAGTGGACAGGCGTTCGATGTCAAACGGGCGTCCATAGGATGTCAAACGGGCGTTTGACCTGTTTTACCTAGCTTTTACTGTTTTATCGTTTCAGTTTGGTTTCGGGCTTCATAATCATGTTATTATTGTTTTAAACCCTTAATTTGTGATACGTGAACATTTCATAAACATAAACAAGCCTGAATTGAGCTTCTGACTCGTTCAGTTAAAACACCAAATGTACTCTTAAAGGGAGTTGAAGTTCGGAT
This sequence comes from Gentiana straminea, assembly GCA_036785695.1. Taxonomy (NCBI): domain Eukaryota; kingdom Viridiplantae; phylum Streptophyta; class Magnoliopsida; order Gentianales; family Gentianaceae; genus Gentiana; species Gentiana straminea. The sequence continues at coordinate 1,860,821 of JAVUPR010000312.1, read as the reverse complement.
CCGTCGGAAGAGCATGATAGGCTTGTGCTTTGATGAATTAGTATTCATCAATGTCTGTGTAATTGCTAAGCCTTGTCCGTGTCTAGTGGTCTAGGAAGAGAGTAGTATTTGTGAGGGAGATTAATTGAAAACACTTAGGTGGTTAGTTAATCATTTTAATAAATACGTACTTGACTAGTAAAAGATTAAACAACATGTCTCTCTTGGACAGGCACCAGTCTATATCGCGATGTGTTTGCTACCTCTGAAGGTGGAAGAACCCGCAGATCAAAAAAACCACAAGTTCGGGGGACTCCACTGAGATGTGCGTACTATCGGAGTCTACCTATTCTAGACTTCGTGGATATTGGTGTGATCCACTAATATGTTGCCAAGAGTGTACCAAAAGTGGATACGCGTAGTGCCCTTGAGTGCGGTTGTAACATAGATAAGTTAAGTAGAAATGTTTAGTCAATTCATGTTGATGGACATGAAGTGAACCCCAGATTGAGTCGGTCACACATAAATAACTAAACGATTAAATATCTTTTCTTTATAAATCTTAATTGTTGTCATAGCTTCTCACTTTTACTAAGTACTTTGTACTTACCTCCTTTGCATTTCCTTTTGTATGCATTGTGGGGTGAGAAGACGAACAGGTTGAGCTTGTTTACGAGGAGGATTTCGATGACGATGTTTGACGACGCCTCGTTGAAGATTTATCTTTATTTTCTGTTATTCATTTAATAGACTTTCTAGTACCTTTAGAGTAGGCTTTTGGTCTTTCGAGACTTGTCGTACGTTTATTCTGGATTTCGTATTTTCCTTTTAATGTAATAAAGTTACATTTCCATCTTTAGTATGGTTAATTTCTATTCATAATAGCTTTTATGTTTTTACCCGAGTCTTTTTAGCTTCCGTTTGCTTTTATTTGATACGACGACGTAGAGGCTTGCGTACAATATTATATTTATTTAATGCTATACGCGCCGAACGTTTCTCTTCCGGATAAGGGCTCGGTATCCGGGAGCGGGGTGTTACACCCTTTTTCCCCGTTTTTGTTCCTCATTTGTGCCGAAGGTTTTTCAGCCCTCATTCGCCAAGCAGTTGATATGGGAGCCCTGAAGGGTGTCAAGATAGGCGGGCAGCTTGAAATCCATCACCTTCTGTTTGCAGACGACACTCTAATTTTTTCGGAAGCTACTTCTGAAGCTTGTCACTCTATTGTCTCTCTTGGAGTCCTATGAAAAGCTCTCAGGCCAAAAAATAAATTTACACAAATCGGGCTTATTCTTGAGTGCAAACATGAATAGTGATCTTCGTGCGGAGCTCTCCTCAATCCTCAATATCCCTTTGGGAGACGATTCTGGGAAATACCTCGGTCCTACCTTTAGTCATTGGGCAAATAAAGAGCGAGATATTCTCTTATGTAAAGGAAAGAGTCAAGAAAAAGTTGGCAGGTTGCTAGGAAAGTTTCTTTCCCCGGCCGGAAAGGAGATTCTTATAAAATCAGTCATCCAAGCCCTCCCGCAGTATATAATGCAGTGTTTTCTCCTCCTTAAAAAAATTATCACTGAATTGGAAAGTATGACAAGGTGCTTTTTCTGGCGTAAATCAGATGGAGATAAAAAAATCCATTGGAAATCTTGGCCTCACTGTTGTAAACCGAAGTCCGAGGGTGGATTGGGCTTTAGAGATTTGGAATGTTTTAACTTAGCTTTACTTGCAAAACAAGCATGGAGAATTCTCAACGATCCAAGCACTACAAGAAAATTGATATTTTGTGACGACCAGTGTTCGTCACATAATGTGTAAATTTCGTCACATTTGGTTATATGTGACGAAATTTGTGCGTCACTCAAGTCGTCACCTATCATAAGTCACAGAAAGTATTATGTGACGAATTTACCATTCCTCACTTTTTTGTTGCAAATGTGATGAACATTTCATCACATATTACATTTTACACCTAGTCTTCTTATATATATTGGTGATGCCAAAGTCGTCACTTATTGCTGAAATAAGTGACATCTTAACTCTCTCACGTGTTGTATGTTTAAGTGATGATTAATTTGTCACCCAAAGTAGAATTAAAATACAAAATAAAACATTTATGACCATCAATTCATCACATATTTATACGATATGTGGTGAAATCTTCATCATTATAAGTGGTTATATGTGATGAAGTGCACGTCACCCAAATTTCTTTTTAACCTCAAGTTCGTCTCAATTTCTTATGATAGGTGATAAATTATGCTTCATTAATATGACTTTATACAACGAAGTTTATGTCACTTAGTACTATTATTGCAACCTCCACATCATCACATATTCATATTATATGTGATTAATTTATCCAATTTAAGTTTCAAAAAAATCAAAAGCGCATAACAACGGAACAACCAAAGTTGAAATATAAATGGATCAACAAATATTTTTTATTGATCAAAACATGACTCTTTTATTGATAACCAAAGGTTACAAGTGGAATAGGGTATTTCACCCAACAAACATAAACCGTAAGATAGTTGAACAATTCATGTATAAAAAAATTTGTAATAGTCTATCAGGAAATACCACCTATACTACCATAGATGGAGAACGCATAGAATGCTGCACAACTCATAAAACACCGATAGAAACTTGGCTAGCTTGTCTCTTATGCGACTCCTCGATAGCATGCAACTTAATACATTTGCCTTTAGGAAGAGAAACACAAGGTTTAGTACCTTTGCTAATTGTGAAGACATTTCCAAGGTGAGTAGCGAACTCGTGACCAACATATTGGACATGAAGCCGAATGTCTCTTCTGCTTCTCTACAATTTTTATGATCCGGCCAGTCCCCTATTCCTTCCACTAACCATCACAACATTACCGGTGGAAGTCCACAATCTTGTTAGATATCAAATCATGTTTGATGGTATCATTCGCTTTAATCAATGGATCTGAATAGAGGATGGTTCTTCCAACATAAATGTTCAAGTAACGAATGTTTTTCTTACGAAAGTGTACAGATCGTACATTGCAGAACTTTAACCGTAAAACTTTTTGACCTGTAAAAGTTAAACTTCTTTATAAAATTATAGCATAATCATTGTACAGACAAAACATTCTGAAACGAGGTAATAACAAGCATGATGGATGTTTAGACACTAAAAACGAATTGACAGATATAAACAGTAAGAAATTATATAAAAATATGAACATGGCTAAATTTGGCCTCTTCATCCATGATTGAATGAAGACGACAATAACTCTTTGTGTCATAACACTCTACAATCTTATCAAGCACAACAAGCAATTTCAAAGTATATAACAAGCAAAAAAAAAAAAAAGGATACACCAATGTAAAAAATTAAGAAACATCCATACCCATGAAATCTGAAGGATAAGCTAAGTCTTGTCTGTCTTGAGCTTCCTATCAACCATGACATGTCGTTGCATCAACATAGAGATAATCTCACAGTAGGTGACTGAGAGCATATCTCAGCATGTTCTGCAAATGAAAATTTTCAGGAGAAGCCTATTAAAAATTGAAAAAGAATAAAGTGAAGCAAATTAGTGGATAAAATGGGAAACTTAGTAAAAAGAAAAAAACGTTCCCATCAAGTACATAGTATATCTCTGTCCTCAGCCGCTACATGCCATATCTCTATCTAAGCCGCTACAATCGCCGGATGAAAAGGGAGCTGAAAGAGAGAACTTGATGGATTAGCGCCTTTATGAGAGTTAGAAATACGAAGAGTGGGAAACACAAACAAAATTGGAAAGAGGGATAAAAACAGAAGTTGTGCCGGTTGATAAGTGGGATGAGCCGTGCTTTTTTTCTAGCTACGTCTACTTCTTGGTTGAAACACGAATGAAAGGATTAAACAAATCATTGATTTATTAACACCAATATATAATATAAGAGCCATTGTAATGAGCATAACAAATAACTGTAGATTCTTTCCAAATTAGATTTGCACGGTTCACCAGGAAAAAATGAAAATGAGTCAAAAAAAATCGAAAAATCAATCACAAGTCAAAAACTCACCTTTCCTGAAGTAGATGAGAAGAAACATATGAGAAACAAGAAAAATATTTCAAAAGTAAAAACAATATGCCACCTAATTAAAATTCCACATTTTTCGATCAATTTGTACAATTTCGTTTACACATCATAGGAACAAAATTGAAACCAAGTGTAGTTCAACGAACCCAATAGAAAAAAAGATGAATAGATAACAATAGAGAAGAGGATGAGATAAATTTTAACTATTGGCGGTCAAGTTAAAAACAAATAGGAAATTGAAAAGGTCTGCAAATTTATTTCCACATACCATAGCTAATAAACGTACCACAAGCACAAGTGAAGCAAATGATGAAACACTGGTCTTGGTCTTGCCAACATGTGATGGCTGAATTAATCCTTGTATTCGTCTATGCAAATCACCGAAAATCGGATTGTTTTCGAGTGTTAACGGGTCCCAATTTACCAAATTTCACCAGCAGTCAATGTATAGGATTGAAAAATCCCCTTTTCCTGTAATATCAGTATTGCAACGATGGGAGGCACATATTCGTACCCTTGAACAGCGATTGAAGGCTAAGTGATTGAATTTGGTAGAATCAAAAGAAAAAGGGGGGAAATTGGGAACCCGCTTTCTATTCATCTTTGATCACGAACCAGCACTGATAGAATTGTATTATTACTAGGACTGAATTATATTGGTGCTAAAAAAAAAAATTGGCCGAAAAATCGTGGCCGTAGTTAATAGGGTTTTGTTTTCGGAATTAGCGCTGATCAAGAGAAGAGACGTACGCATATAATTTTCTTCAGATAATAATGTGACACAAATTTTTCTCACATTTATTTTTATTCTTGTCATGTTAAAAAATTTGTGACATGTTGTAACATTCATCACCAATGACAATTCAATAAGGCGCCAAACATTCCCGCTAATATATTTGTGACGAAAATGAAATTTTATGTGACGAATGAATTTTTACAATATTCAAAAGCTCATAAATTACACATTTGTGAGGACTTCAAAAAATTCCTCACGCAACCTATGAATATGTGACGGATTTTTAAGCGTCATATTTGATTTTGTCACAAAAGCTCAATTTTCTTGTAGTGAAGTGCTCTCTCTTCACAAGTCCTCAAAGCTAAATATTTTGCAAAAAAGGACTTCGATAAAGCTTCAATCACTTCCAGACCTTCAGCAATATGGAGGAGCATTCTTCATGGACGAGACCTTCTTCTCCGGGGCCTCAGATGGCGCATTGGTAATGGTACAAAAGTGGATGAAAAATTGGACCTTTGGCTCCCCCATGCTCCGAGCTTCAAGCCTCACCTATTGGCAACACCAGACCAAATTGGAAAGGTCAGTAATTTAATTAACTCTTACACTCGATTATGGAATCAGGCGATGATTATGTCAACTTTTTGCCCTTATGACGCGGACATCATTCTGTCAATTCCCTTTCCCTCAAGGAATGTGGAGGATAAATTAATCTGGCATTATACGAGCAATGGTATGTACTCGGTTATGTCTGGTTATTATGTTGCCCTTCAACGTAAGACACAAGAAAAAGGGAAAGAGACATGGCATCCTCTTCTCAAATTTATAAAAATATTTGGCGTTCTGTATAGGGATTGAAAGTGACACCACGAATCACACACTTTTGTTTGAAATTCTTAAACAATTCTCTGCCAACTGCTATGGTGTTGTTGTCTAGAGGTATTGGTGATGGTATTTGCCTTGTTTGCCAAAAAGCCCAAGAAACGGCGCGACATTGCTTTTTTGATTGTTATATTGCTAAATCGGTTTGGTCTTTATATCTGGATGACCACTTTTGGAGGAGCTTGTCTTTCCACTCTAACCTTGACCTCTTTGAATTTTGTTTTTGAAAAAGGAACCTGAGGAATCTGCAGCCAAATTTATCAACACCCTTTGGTTGATCTGGAAAAGTAGGTGCAGTTTGATCTATGAGCAATCTGAACCTAACCCAGCGAAGATTCTAATGCAGTCAGATATTGAAGCACGGCGTTACATATAAGTTCACTCAATGAGGGCATTCATTCCTAAATCGTCGAGTGTCAAGAAGTTGTGGGAGACACCAAGGGAAAATTCGGTAAAATTCAATGTGGATGCTGCAGTGAAAGGGTTTGAGGTAGCAATTGGAGACTTGGTTAGAAATACCTCAGGTAACATCCTCTGCAGCTTCTCTCAAAAGCTCGTCGGAGGTTTTGATGTCGTTATAGCTGAAGCCTTAGCCATTCACCAAGCTATGGTCCTTGCAATCACATGGGGATACTTCGATGTCATATTCGAAGGTGATTCACAGACGTTCCACAAAAAAGCTTTTGTCGCACGAGGATGATTTATATCACTTAGGCTCAACTTTTGTTCCTCCTTTGTCAATAGAGTGGGCAACCTCCCAGCCCATCTTCTGGCAAAGGAAGGCTTATCTCTTGTCGGTCTCAAACAATGAGGCACGAGGCCGCCTTCCAATGTTCTTTTGACATGTTCTGCTGATTTGAATCAATAAAAATTCCTTTTTCTCCTTAAAAAAAAAAAAAAAGTCAATAATTTCATTAGCTAAAAATAAATAAGATAAAGTCATTTACTATCTACTATATGTCACGGGTAATTTGTTCACAGATCCATGAGGAGGAGGAGGCAATAAAGGAATTTCACATTTCTGATACAATTATAGTTAGGGAAACTAAAATATTAATAAAAACACAGAGGTGGGGGAGAGAAGATAAGGTGGTGCAGAAGTGATAATGGAATGTAAATTCCAAATAAACAACAATATCTCTTAAGGGCTGGATTCTTTTTATCCAATCGATCCTCTTCTTGCAGAGAACATGTCCCTTTATTCATGTCTTGTTGATAAATTTTCTTTATCCTACTATTTTTATTTTAATGAATTGAAGTGTGTGTATATATATATATATATATATATATATATATATATATATATATATATATATATATATATATGTAATATCCCGATTTTTTAAAAAGGGCAATTCGGTCTTTTAACAAAAATCAGAATATTATGATATTTTATTTAAAGGGTTTTTAAAAAAAAGGGGTAATAAAGGAATTAAGGAAAATAATTAGGTCATTGGGATTATAAAAGGAAGACTAATCCTAATTATAACCTAGTTATTTTTTTTACACAAAAAAAAAAGGAGGCCGCATATTTTGAGGGGAGAGGCGGCAGCATTGGTCTTTGGTTCAGAGAAGAAAAAAAAAGGGGGTTCGGGCACCGTCTTTCAATTTCGAGGCTTAAAGGTTGATAATTTGTGCAGACCGCGGTAGAGAAAAGTGATCGTCTCGTTGCGAGCGTTCTTTTGACATCAACAATCCCTAGATCCGTTAATGTTTGATTAAGGTAACGTGGTTTTCTTATCGTATGATTAAGGTTTCGTAAAGTGGTAGAGCAATTTGTATGATTGTTTTTCATGGTTTTAATTCGTTTAAGTCGAGTTTGGGTTGAATTTGAGTAGAAAACGCAGAGTGCAGAAAACTGTCCTCTGTGGTGCAAGAAAACGTGTATCTGTGCAAGCGGGAGGCTCGGTCGACCGAGCCTGTCCATTCGGTCGACCGAGTGGTGATTCATCCGTACGGATGAGTTTTGTTTCCGTACGCCTATTTCTCTGTATCGTACAACAAGTTTAATCGTTTAGACAGGGACTGTTCCAGTACTGTTTTTCTTTTATGTGTTTCAAGCTTTATAGTAGCATATTTACTGCATAACCTTACGTGACAAAGCCCTGAATTAGCTTTTGATGCGTTTAGTTCCGGCACCACATGGATTCCCTAAAAAGATGAAGTGTGGGACCGTCGAAAGCTTTGGATTTGCCTTGTGCTTCGATAAGCTAGAGTTTATCGATGTCTGTGTAATTGCTAGGCCGTGTCCGTGTCTAGTGGTCTAGGAAAGAGAGTAGGAGTGGTGAGGGAGCTTACTTGAAAACACTTAGGTGGCTAGTTAAACATCTAATCAAACGTTATGTGCTAGATTAATAATCTTAAACATCATGCAATGCTTGGTAAGGCATAGTACAATATCGCGATGTGTTCTCGACCGGACAAAGTAGGCGTACCCACGCCGGTCAATCGATTGGCTAGATAAAGCGTCGGTACATTCGCCGGTTATCACACTATCGGGACTCGGATATTCCCGGGGCTACTAGAGCGTGTCTCTAAGTAGGTTGCACCCGATTGTCCTAGTACATCCTATTACTAGGCGTAGTGCCCTTGTTATTCATGATGTAACAAACTTGAGCTAAGTTAGATACCTTTTGGAACCTCGTATGTTATGCTATGAACATAATATGATAGTTAGCTAGGGTTAATAACGGAACAAATTAATAAAAGACGGCGTTGCTTTTATTTCTTTATGAGATCATAGTTATACGATCTTCTACGCGTTACTGAGTACTTTTGTACTTACCCCATTACGTTGTGTTTGTCTTTCCCTTTCCCCAAAGAAGATGAACAGGTTGCTAACGCTGATGAGTTCTTTGACGAGGATGTGTGAGATGGAGCTCGTGAAGACTTAGTTTCTTTTACTTTTGACTCTTTCAATAATGTTGTTGACTTAGTTTCAAACAATGTTGTCTTTCTTTTGGATTAGTTCTGGTTAAGTTCTTTTGAGATCTTTTGGGATTTGAATGTTGGATGATTAGTTTTCTTTATTGGATTTAGTTTCACGATTGAAAACCGTGTGTTCGATCTTTTGTCTTTTGTTTTTCCCGAGTCGTTTTATCTTCCGTGTCGTTTTAGTTCTGATGTATGACGTAAGGCTTACATATATTATTGAATTTATTTGATAATATATGTGCCGAGCGCTCTTTCCGGATAAGGACTCGGTGTCCGGGAACGGGGCGTTACAGTTGGTATCAGAGAGAAAGGTTTTCCTTGCTGTGTAGGACTTGATTTCTTCCTTAAGATAAGTTTTAGAGCTTTAGTAACCCCTTCTCTTTTCTTAGTTACAGAATGGTGCTTACTAGAGGTGGAACTAATACGAGTAACACCGAGGCAGCTAACACCCAGACGGGTAACGCTGAGGCAGGATTTACCGAGGTTGTGATTCCGAGAAGGCGAAGAAGTGGACCCGCTACTCAGGGCCCTACAGTGTCTCAAGTGAACACCCCGTCTATGAACAACATCATGCGTGGGGTGAATCAGGGACCAGACATTGTCACCAGAGGTAGGGTGGAACAAGGGGGTCCTTCACGGTTTAACACCCGCATACCGGTTACTACTTCAGCTCCAAGGACAACTAGTTGGACCGGGTTGGGACTTTCTCATCCACCGGCTAGTCAGTTTTTCAGTTATCCACAGGTATCGACGTTTCCTTCTGCACCGCTGAGTTTTACACCGCAACCGACGGTTCTACCTCCACCGCCATCTAGGTCGGATTCTTTTGTAGCACCTGGCTACACTCATCCCCAACAGAACTATCAGTATCAGAATGCCCCACCGGTGCGGCGGCCGGTACGGCATCATCGGTTTGGGGGTTATGACGGACCGGTGGATTGGTATGAGAAGATGAAGAAACATAGGGTGCCGAATTCTTTGGCAATGTTGAGCCGGCGGCGGCGATTTATGGATTCGTGGGTTCGAGAAGGCGTGCGAAATATGAAAGCTCCGGAATGCGAGTGGGCTCATTTAGCCATATCCTTGTTGGCAGGAAATGCAAGAGAGTTGGATGGAAGCTTATGAGCGGGTTAATCCGAGGATCACGGATTGGGCGGTGTTCAAAGATCTGTTCTACAAGGAATACTTTCCTAGAACAGCTCAGAATGCGAAGGCTAATGAATTTCTGAGTTTGAAACAAGGGAGATATACTACGGTGACTCAGTACTCCCAGAAATTTCATGAGTTAGGCAGATTCTACCCTGAAATCATGAGGAGTGAAGAGAAAAAGATTGATAAATTCATGGAAGGATTGTCACATGAGGTGGCGAAGGGCATGCTAGGAGATAGACCTACGAGCATGGCAAGCGTCATGGATAGAGCTTTGATTGCGGAGAGATTTGCCAGTAGACAGACGGTTGTAGTTGGAGATAAGAGGTCTTTCTCAAATTTTCAAGGAAGTAACAGAGGAGCACCGCAGCAGAATGTCAAGAGGACAGGGAATCCGGCTATGAAGAGTTCAGCAAGTGGAACGCCAGCGGTTTGTGCTAAGTGTAACAAGGCACACACGGGAGAATGCATGGCAGGTAGTTTGAGTTGTTTCCACTGTGGGGAAGTGGGACATTACTCGAGAGCGTGTCCTAAGAAACTCTCTCAAGGTAATCAGGTAGGAGGACGAGGTAACCAGCAGGGCAATCGTACTACGGGTAGCAGACCAGTTCGTGTCTTCGCAGCAGATGCAGAACCGGAAGAGTTAGATGACCTTGTCGTGACAGGTACTTTTCAGTGTTTGTGTTTATTATAGATATTTAATATGATATAGCGCGCATATGATATTACATATTTATACTTAAATAGATTCACTTGTTAGGTACCATAATCATAGATAATCTAGCGAGTTTCGGCTACGTTTGATACTTTGGAGCATCGGGGACTTTTGTTTCCTCTAAGATAGCTAAGAAGTTGAACCTACCTCTTAAGGAATTGGAGAGACCTTTGAGTATAACCACACCTTTGGGCAGAGTCACTAGATGTGCTCAGGTCACACCCCAAGTTGATATTAGAGTTGGGACTTACAAGTGCCAGTATGCTTTGACGGTGTTGGATTTCTCGGATTTCGATGTTATCCTGGGTATGGACTGGTTGTCCAAGAATTATGTCTACTTGGACCGTAGGGGTAAGAGGGTGATCTTTAAGGCCCCAGGAAAATCAGCTAAGACGTTTCAGGGTAACGTATGCAAGCCTAGTAAGGGTCGTTATCCGATTATCTCGGCGATTAAAGCCCTAAAAGCTTTGAAGAGGAGTTGCCGGGGTTTCGTTGTTTATGCATTAGATAAGGAAAAGCATAGGCCCGAGTTAGGAGAGACTCGTGTAGTTAAGGACTTTCCCGAAGTTTTCCCGGAAGATTTGCCGGGACATATGCACGATAGGGCTATAGAGTTCGAGATCGAATTGATTGCCGGAGCATCACCGGTGGCTAAAGCACCTTATAGGATGGCACCGGCGGAGTTGAAAGAGTTGAAAACTCGGCTTAAGGAGATCTTTGGAGAAAAACATCATCCGGCCAAGTACATCACCGTGGAGAGCACCGGTCTTGTTTGTGAAGAAGAAAGATGGGAGTATGCGCTTGTGCATTGACTACGAGAGAGTTGAATAAGCGACAATCAAGAATAAGTATCCTTTACCAAGGATTGATGATCTGTTCGGTCGGTTGCAAGGTAAGAAGGTGTTCTCTAAGATTGATCTTAGGTCCGGTTATCATCGGTTGAAGATCAAGGTGTCGGATATACCTAAGACACCTTCGGTACGAGATATGGACATTATGAGTTTTTGGTCATGCCGTTTGGACTCACTAATGCTCCATCGAAATTCATGGACTTGATGCAAAGAGTTTTCATGCCTTATCTCGATAAGTTTGTGATAGTTTTCATAGACGATATCTTGGTGTACTCTAAGGACGAGGAAGAGCATGAAGAACACCTAAGGATAGTTTTACAGACCTTAAAGGAGAACAAATTATATGCCAAGTTTTCTAAGTGCGAGTTTTGGTTGGACCAGGTGAGTTTTCTTGGGCATGTAATTTCTGGAGAAGGCATCAAGGTGGATCCAGCGAAGATAGAAGCCGTTTCTAAGTGGCCTAGACCGACATCAGTAACAGAGATAAGAAGTTTCTTGGGTTTAGCAGGGTACTACCGGAAGTTTGTAAAGGATTTCTCTAAGATAGCTACACCTCTCACGAGGCTTACTCAAAAGAACGTTAAGTATGAGTGGACCAGTGAATGTGAGGAAGCTTTCCAGACTTTGAAAGAAAAGTTGACCACATCACCCGTGTTAGCATTACCGGAAGTTTTTGATAACTATGATGTATATACAGACGCATCGGGTCAAGGTTTGGGTTGTGTTTTGATGCAATCAGGAAAGGTGATTGCTTATGCATCTAGGCAGTTAAAGGCGCATGAGAAGAATTACCCTACACACGACTTGGAGTTAGCGACGGTGGTATTTGCTCGAAGCTTTGGAGACACTATCTTGTATGGTGTCAAGGCAAGGATCTTCACGGATCATAAGAGTCTTAAGTTCTTCTTTACTCGGGAGAATCGAACATGAGACAAAGAAGATGGTTGGAGTTCGTGAAAGATTACGACTTGGACATTCAATACCACCCGGGTAAAGCGAATGTTGTAGCGGATGCACTTAGCCGGAGAGCGGTTAATGCTATCACTACCTTGCAAGAAGTCGTAGATCGGTTGGATAGGATGCGATTCAAGTGATTGAAAGGAAGGGTGAAGCTCGGAATTTGGCGCCATTGATGGCAAGGTCGATTTAGCTAGATGAGATTCGGGCTAAGCAGGATAAAGACCCTGTGTTGATTAATTTGAAGCGAGTAGCTCGAGAGAAGCCTACAGTGGGTTATCAGTTGGACAAGAGTGGTCATCTTTGGTATGGAGACCGTTTGTGTGTGCCCGATGTGGATGGCCTAAGAGAGAAGGTTATGGATGAAGCTCATAAGATTGCTTTTGCGGTACATCCAGGAGCCACTAAGATGTATAGAGATCTCAAGGAGAGATATTGGTGGCCTGGTATAAAGTTAGGGATCGCGAGTTTGTGGCAAGATGTGATACATGCCGGAGAGTGAAAGCGAGAACACGAGAGACCGGGAGGTTTGTTGAAACCCTTGGAGGTACCGGAATGGAAATGGGAGAATATCACGATGGATTTCATCACCGGTTTGCCAAAGACTAAGGGCGGTCATGACATGATTTGGGTGATTGTGGATAGACTCACAAAATCAGCCCATTTCTTGCCGTGTAAAGTGGACATGCCTATAAAGAAGTTCGCTACTATGTATATCGACAATATAGTGAAGCTTCATGGTGTGCCTCTATCTATTGTATCCGACGGGGATAGTAGATTTATCGGTCGCTTACGGAAGGGCTTACGAAAAGCTTTTGGGACGAAGGCGATTTGAGTACGGCGTTTCATCCGCGGACGGATGGGCGGTCGAGAGAGAACAATTCGGACTCTCGAGGACATGCTTAGAGCTTGTGTTTTGGACGCCGGAGGATCATGGATAGATTACCTCAACTTGGGCGAGTTTGCTTACAACAATAGTTATCATGCAAGTTTGGGAATGCCACCTTTTGAGGCCTTGTACGGTAGGAAGTGTAGAACTCCACTTTCTTGGGATGAAGTGGGA